>CAEGAH010015052.1:0-38825 GCA_903068095.1 Poeciliopsis presidionis | reverse complement strand
CAATTTCTTTGATTGTCTTTACTTCTGGTATTTAGTGGAGTCACAAACAACAGAAGGCAGCTTGCAGAATTGATGCAGGTTTCAAATGTCAGACTTTTTGATGAATTATGAATAAAAGTTAAGACACATATCATGACAGAAATATACCGAGAACATTTCCGGGATCTTTCTGTGGTTGTTTGTGCCTCTTGGCAGCAGCTTTGTGTTTCTCATACGGCATATGGCTCTCTGCAGCCTTAACCCTCGCAGTGCCAAGCTGTTTTGCACAGAGTGCATCTAGCCTGGTGGGGGTTGGAAACAGAGGCGAGTCGTCCGGGAAACCGATGATGAATTCACTCTAGTTACACTAGTTAGCAAACTAGTGCTGGCAGCTTTTAACCTGACAGATCGCAGTGAAGACGTCTGCATGCGACTCAATAGAGAAAATCCTGCATGGCCTTTTCCTCCCACAACATGACTTGTGATTGTACGTATTTTATTTTAAGGTCTTAATTTCAGCGACGTGAATTTAAGACTTGTCGGCGTTTTGTTCATTTAATGAATGAGCAAACAATAATGCAAATTTCTTCTTTATGTATTTCAAGCAATCATTTTAACAGATGAGCAGGCCTGGTTAAAAATAGTTCTGTTTCCAGCAGACAGTAGCTGCTCCTCCTGCGCCTCCTGTCTCATTTTGAAATCTGAGGATGTTGAAATGAAGCTGAAACAAAAGAGGAGAACAGAAATCAATGGCTTCTGTTAGTGGAGTGTGTGTGTGTGTGTGTGGGGGGGTGTATTGACAGTGGAGTGCCGAGGCCCTTGTATGGAAGCTGGCAGAGTAGAAAGGTATGTGTGAGTCTGTGAGGCCTGGTTGGTGTCAGATGGAGTGGGCTGGACGTCCCAGCTGGACTCTGTGTGGACATCAGGCGTGACAGCAGGTTATCCAGGAGCACAGTCAGCCGTTTATTCAAACATGTTCACATTACAGACCATCAGGATGTTAAGACACTGTAGAAAATCATATGAGCTGTTTATTGTCTGCTTTGTTTTGTTTCTTAAGGGAAATGACGTTGCAGCCTCCCTTGTTGTCTCCGTTCGGTTTTGTTCAGATAATCACATTTCACAAGTTTCACTTCTTCTCGCTCCGTTTCTGCTGCGCTTGCTGGCATTTCTCAACCCTCAGCCTCCCTCCCTTCCTGCCTGTCTGATGCCTGCATTGACTGTGAGTCAAAATGAAGCTGGCAGGCTGGAACAGACATCGGCTCAACAATGGCGGCTGCAGCGGGGCTTAGCAGTTGTTACATGGCAGGACATTGTCATTTCAAAAGAGGAAGACGGGGGGAAAGAAAATAAACCAGCAGCACTCAAATAATGCATTACATCCTGGTTTCCTCTGTTGCGCCGCATCCTCTTTCTCTCTCTCTCTCTCTCTCCGCCCTCCTGTCTTTGATATCCACCCCATCCAGCGCAGACTCATCAGGAACCTCTCTCTACCTTCAGCTGCCAGTGAAAAAGTCTTCACACCCTTACAGATCTGATTATTTTTTCTCACAGGGCCTGCTTGGTTTGGACAAGTTTCTTGGTGACACTTTATTTGAAGGGCTGTTTCATAGACATGACACGACTCCTGTCATGAGAATGGAGGAGTCTGCATGACTGTTTATGACTGTTGTCATGAAGCATCATTCTGTAAAAATGACATTTTTAATGCAAAGTTGCATTAAAAGTGTCAAGTTTGCACTATTTATTAAATGGCACTTTAAAGAAAAAAAGACATAGTCCATTAAGTATGTTATCTTTGCATTAAGTGTCATTATTTACCAAACGACACTTTATGACAACATTCATGAAGACTCCTTCATGTTCATAACAGGTGTCATGTTTATGTCACGTTGTGCGTCCGCTATTTTTTTCTGCCATAATGAATGAAACGATCATTTGAATTCAGAGCTTCCTGCGTCTGTCTTCCCTCCCAGCTCGGCTTATGACGTGGTCTCCAGGCACAAGGTGGCGGTGAAGAAACTCTCCAGGCCCTTTCAGTCTCTGATCCACAGCCGCCGCTCGTACCGCGAACTGCGGCTTCTCAAGCACATGAAACACGAGAACGTTAGTGAAAACGACAAAAGAAGAAGAAAATATTAAAATGCCCCTTTCCCGGATAGACAGACCCACAACTCCGCTTGTGTCTCTGCAGGTCATCGGGCTGCTGGACGTCTTCACGCCGGCGGGGACACTAGAAGACTTCAACGAGCTGTAAATCTGTTTTGACTTGGTATTTCTGACAAGCTGTTCAGGTGTAGCGGCTTTTATGCATGTGGATGGACGAGGTGTTGACCTGAAGGGGATTAAAGGCTTGCAGAGATCTCGTGACGATTGCTATGGCAGCATCGCCAGTTCCCCCACCCCTGTCCATCTTTGCTTTTCCAGCTACCTGGTGACCAACTTGATGGGGGCAGACCTCAACAACATCGTCAAGTTTCAGAGGCTGTCGGACGAGCACGTGCAGTTCCTAATTTACCAGCTGCTCCGCGGCCTTAAGGTAACCGAGAACAACGGCGTTTCCTCCGCACATCATCAGGATGAAGCTGATGGTAGCAGAGCATTGGAGACTGAGGTCTCTGTGTTGAAGGAAGTCATGGTTGTGTTTCGAAGGTAGCGTGGAGGTTAGAGGAACCGACCGAGTCCAGCTGCTCGGACAGGCAGCTGTAGCGAGGCGCTCTATTCAGCCTCAGCCCGTTACCATGGTGAAGACAAAAGCAGTCTGCCTGTAAGGAGAAACTAATGTGGTGAGCTGCTCTCTGACCTCTGCCTCCTTTATGTCCTCTCTCCCGTGTCCTCCTGTCCCACCCCGCCGCCGGCTCAACAGTACATCCATTCAGCCGGACTGATCCACCGGGTGAGTTCCTGCTTCTTGTCCTGGTTTGGTGGGAAACTCAAAAGATAGACGTCTAAATGTAGAACCAGACGCTCCGTCTGCTCTGCTCTCTCAGCCGCAAGCCTCAGGCTGTTTCTGACAGGATTTTATGCGATGGAAACGTATCAGTGAAGTGAGGAGTCACAAAAACCTTCCTTGGTGGTGTCCAAGTAAAAGGGGTTGAATGCTAAGGCACGGATGGAGTGTTAGGACCAGGCTTTAAAAAAAAAAAAAAACGTTAACTACAAGATCTAAGTTATAACAGTAGGAAAATAAAGTCATAATTATTCAAGAGTAGTCATAACATAGCGAGAATAAAGTCATAATGTTATTTAAGTCAGGATATTAGGAGAATTAAGTTGTAATATTATGAGAATTCATGCATAAAAAGTCATTTTAAATGAAAATGAGGACTGTTGAATATGTGAAGTTATCATCGGTATCAGTTCTATAGAAAAGGAAACATTTCATCTTTTAACACCTCAGCATCAAATTGTTATCAGTAGCAGGACTTTGAAACGATTGTTCAAACCACTGAGTCTGTTTGAAGAAAGAACCTTGGACTAGGCCAGCTGGTCACATCAGATTCTTGTTAACTCTACCAAACGATTTTTTTCTTTTATTTATTTATTTTTTTCTTTTGTCTTCACTTTGAGGCTTCCTGCTGGTAATGTTGCATCTTTATTCGGCTACATCCTCACAATTAAAATGATAAATCTACAACATTCAAGAAGGGCTCAGTGAATCCCAGCCTCTACATGCGCAGACCAAACTGTCCTGGCATTGTAAGAACCTGCTAATTACATATTTAGTTTGTTGTGGTATCCTGGCAACATGCTGGGCCCAGGTCATCTGTACTGAAATGATCAGATCCTCTTTTCTAATCAGTAGCATTTGCTCCATTTATGGGCCCAAATGAGCTCAACGAGACAAATTTCCTGTTGCTTTTATTGTCACGTCTGCTTGGTTGTGTAAACAGCCCTTATGCAGTTACTTCAGTCTGTATTTATTCCTCCTCGTGGTTCATAGAAAATGAGCTTCTCAACATAGTTTAGATGTTATAATTAAAGTTAAATTTAAAAAAAAGGAAACGTGGTTATAAATATGCATTATTACTGATTGCTGGCAGCAGTTTGCTCTTTGTAGTTTGGATTTGATCTGGAGTTCAAGTTCCACAAGAATCCATCAGTCCAACAGGAACCAAAACTCCCATGGATGGAAAGACGGTGAAATCTAAAAAAAAAAAAAAAAATGATATTAATAACTGAAAGCCGATGTGAAATAGAATCCATAATCCATTAGAAATGCTTTATTACCAACTGAAACAGATCGCAACATGTCGACCATTCACGATAAATTCTGCTGGATGATAAATTGTTCCAGAAGTTATTGCGATAAACAATAATATTGTTGTCTTGAGACCATTTATAAGTGATAGAATGACATCGTTCTACAAGATCAGTGAACTTGAAATTCCAACGAACATTTAACACTGGAACTGGGAGACATTTTAAATAGCCAAAGTAAATACGCAAAAATAACAAATAAAGTAAATGTTGAAGTAAACAAAGTTGTCCTTCAAAAACGAGCTAGTTAAGCACCAAAGTGAAGACTTTTATCCTCCAGTTTTTGGTAGATTGAGAGATAAACAATAAATCATGCCAATAGAAATGATTGAGTTTGTTTTAATTTATTGTGCAATTAATGGATTTATTGATTATTGTGACAGGCCTGGATACATGTTGATACATGTTGATATTTGTGAGATGTTGGAACAAAATGACAGCACAAATTTGCAAATCGACCCTGAGCAGTTTATGAGTCATAATAAGGAATGAGTGTTAGATATACTCATGTCTATTCATGGTTCAGTTTTCCAGGATATTAATGCATGTTAAGGTGTATTTGGTGTTTGAATCATTAAAATAAAGAGCTATGCACCTTTTGGTCTCACGTATTCCTTGATTTTAGCTATTCGGTAAAGTTAGCTATTAGGGGTACACTCTATATTTAATCTCAATCAGCATCTTCAGCCTATTATGACCTTATTTGTTTTGAATTTACTGATGTTTACTGGCGTTTAATGTCCCTTCCAGGACCTGAAGCCAAGCAACGTGGCCGTGAATGAAGACTGTGAGCTCAGGGTAAGATCCACATTCCCGTCAACACTACAGCTTCTACTGCAGCCTCCATGGACCGTAGAGGAAACCTTCTTCCATTCCCAACAGATACTTGACTTTGGCTTGGCCAGGCAGACGGACGATGAGATGACAGGGTATGTGGCGACACGTTGGTACCGAGCACCAGAGATCATGCTGAACTGGATGCACTACAACCAGAATGGTGAGCTGCTCTGACACAGCGGATGTTCAGGAAGTGAACTCAATGCAGACAGCTTGACTGAAGCTCTTTGCTTTCTGTTGCAGTTGATATTTGGTCTGTGGGCTGCATCATGGGAGAACTGCTGAAAGGGAAAGTCTTGTTCCCCGGCACTGACTGTATCCTTTATCGTCTTGGCATGACTCCTCTTTCTAATTCGCAGGAATCTCCCATCACCTCTCGGAGGCGCGGCAATCTCTCACGGATTTGCATTACAATCCTTGCTCTTTCAGAAACTGAGCTCTGCTACTACGTGGAATGAATAGCAGCAGCAACAAAAGGCTGAATTAGCTCGAGTTTCCTATTCAGAGCCGAAGAACTGAGCTAAATTTAATTATATCGTCTGATCTTTGAGAGTTGGGTAACTTGCAATGCCTACAAAGAAAGCTGTCTGCAGAGTTTGTGTCAATATGTTCTGAAGACTCAGGCTGCGTCGTGCAAAACAACTTCCTCAAGAAATCACTTAAACAGATCCGTTATGAAAACCCAAAGTCAGCTAAAAGATCTCAAAAAAGCAGCAGATCATCCCAAAATCTGATGGTCAAACAAGAACCCAGAACATCCAACGCCTCGTTCACACACCATGACTTTGACGCCTGTTTTTGTGCTGATTTTCCACTTACAACTATCATAAATATTCCCAGATTATTGGGATGACTCTTAAGAAATATTCCCGCTGTGTGTGCTGTAGCATAGATGCAAGTCTTCAGCAATTCAATCCTGAATGTTAGGGTCACGACTTTGATTCAAAAACCAATTTTTCTATTCAAAGAAATGCCCTTTTTTTTTACCTTGATATGTGGAATCACATTTGAAATCATTTTTTCTGTTGATAAATAAAAGTTGGTTGAGCTGAAACCTGTAAGTTGACCGAAAGCAGAAACAGGAAACCCTTTAACTCCTTCTGTTAGACATCGACCAGCTGAAGAGAATCATGGAGGTGGTCGGCACCCCGACACCGGACCTGCTGAAGAAGATCTGCTCCGAACACGTGAGTACCAACCGACTGGGAACCGACGGGGAAATAAAAACTCTGCTGCTATTTTCATCCACAGCAGTCTGATCAGAGAGAGCAGACATTCGCTTCACGGAGTCGCTCATTGACCAGTCGGTAAGCTGACCGCTGCTTTCCGTTTGCAGGCCCAGAAGTACATCCAGTCTCTTCCCTTCATGCCCCAACAAGACATGGAAAAGATCTTCAGAGGAGCAAACCCTCTTGGTGATGCACCTCAGATTCAATCGTCCAACATTCTCAGATTTTCAGAAAACCATTTAGAGTCTGATCTGATTGTGTGACACCAGCTGCTCTGTCCGTACCGTCAGCGTGCCGCGGCCAAACTCCTCCTCCACTTACCTTCCTGTTCCTGTCGCCCTGGCAGCCATCGACCTGCTGAAGCGCATGCTGGTTCTGGACTGTGATGAGAGGATCTCGGCCAGCGAGGCCCTGGCCCACCCGTACTTCTCTCAGTACCACGACCCGGACGACGAGCCGGAGGCTCCGCCTTACGACCAAACGCTGGAGAGCAAGGACCGGACTCTGGAGGAATGGAAAGGTGAAATCTTTGTGGTTTTTACGAATTCACAGCTGAAATTAAAGTCAGTGTGAAACAAAATTGGTCATCAAACACATGGAGTGTTGCTGTGATTCATTCATTCAATTTGAGAAATCCTTGAATCTCCCATGGCAACCAGTCAGGTGTGCCCTGACGCCTGTTCATGCAATGCATCACCTCTTTACCCAAAGCTCCCCACCTGAGCTCCCGCCCCTCCCGCACACAGATCCTCTAGACTAGCGGCAGCAGCAATTAGCCAACACCTGGTGGAACTGGGGATCTGCTGAGCTCCTAAGAACGGCCCTGAAGAGCTCTTAAACAGCATTACTGAGAAGCATTGTTGCTCTTAAACAGCATTACTGAGAAGCATTGTTGCTCTTAAACAGCATTACTGAGAAGCATTGTTGCTCTTAAACAGCATTACTGAGAAGCATTGTTGCTCTTAAACAGCATTACTGAGAAGCATTGTTGTGATGGGTGTCGGAAAGGCTTCTTAAAGAGACAGGTGCCAATTTCCAGGCATCAGATATGACAAATGTGTTTGAAGTTGTTTTTGATATTTTCTGACTTTTCATAACAGATTAAGGTAACAGTTACTTGATTGTGCTATAAAATTTCTTCACAGGCCTTGAAAATACTAAATATCCCTCCTATAGCTTTGCCATTTCTTTGCAAATATTTTCACACCCCTTCAAGTTTTTCACATTTCGTCATGTTGGACCATGTTGCTTTACTGCGATTTTGTTTTGTGCAAACAAGCATTTCTGTTGATTTTCTTCTTCTCCTTGTGATCTGACGTGATTTTGGCGCCACCTTTTGAGTGAGAGTAGCAGTAGTCAGTGGCCAAGGAGAAAGTCTTGGTTAAAAGAAAGTTGTTGGATGTCTCATGTGACAAAATGTTTGACATTTAAACAAAATCAATGCACATGTCTGTACCTAAGACCCTCACCGTTACTTTAACATGTTCTCTCCCCCCCCTGCTGCTCCTGTCTGTCTGTAGAGCTGGTGTTCGAAGAGGTGAGCAGCTTCAAGGCGTCGGGCAGTAAGACGGACAGCCTCCAGGTGGAGCAGTAAGGCCCCCCTCTGCTCCACCACCACCCAGACCAACAACCACACACTCACTGGATGCAAAACAGACCGTGGACAACAGCGACATTAATTGTGTTTGATTGTTTTCGACGTGAAAAGGGCAGCGGCGGTCTCCATGGGGACCCGACGCACAAACATTCCGGCCGCAGGGATCATGTTTGGGACGGTGTAAAAAAATGACATCTTCGCAGCAGAAAGTCGCTTCCTGTTATGTAACTGACTTCCGGCTGACGGACGCAGAAATGAGGAACCGATTGGGTGTCGAAAGGATTGGCGGGTTCGGGGAGGGGAACAGATCTATAAATACGCACACTAGGATTTCCAAAGCAACGTCAGGGACATATCACCCATCAGCTCCATGAACCTGGAGCTTTTCATTAATGGGATTCACCTTTAACCTTCTGGAGTCCCTCTGTTTGCTTCGCCACCGACTATGTTTAGAATATGACAGAAATTTCATAAATCAACCATTTTTTAAAAAAAATCATTGCCATTTATAACTTCAGTTCTCATCATGTAATAAAAGTTACAAATGTTTTGGAATTTTAACTCCTTAAATGTCTATTTTAGTGACTAAACATCTAAATTTTTTCAGAAAAAAAAAACACAAAAAGTTGCTTTTCCCCCCGAATCTGTTTATGAAATTGATGGATTTACACAACAAGCAAAAACTGTGGAGGAATTTCAACACCAGGGGAAAAACAATTAAACTCAAACTAAACTCAAATTTCATTGGTAGTGTGTTCTAAACATGGCGTTCGAACGGTAGTCAATGGCAACACAACTATGAGAAGGAACACAGTATGTGATATTCCATTTAATAAAAACTTTGAAGGTAAGATGATAAAGATTTCGCCTGGTCATGTCTAACACAGGCAGCATTGACAAATGGGTTTAACAAAATAAAATAATAAAAAAGAAAAAAAAACAAGTAAAGGGACCCAGAAGGTTAAAGGTTAAAGGTCGCTTGAAGCATGATTTATTCTCATTTTACAGTCGTGTCTTATAACTGGAAGCGTATTATAATCTCTCTCTGTTCATGATGCACAATAGCAGAATTTTCAACTTGATCAGTCAAACAAACTGCTGCTTCGTCTCTCCTGCCTATTTACACCTGAACACCAACTGTGCTGTTATTAGTAAGGTAATGAATATATGCCAAAGCCTTCGTTTGCTGCCCGTATGTGAGTTTACACTGATTGATGTTCAGTTCTGCAAACAGCCTCAGACGGTATCTGTCCAATGAAGTGCAGGAGGTCGATCAAACAACGCAACATTCTAGCTGTTGATGGCCGCCATGACGCTCTGCTTGTGCTCTCCAGGTCTGATGATGGTGGTTAAACGCAAACCGAGTCTAACCCGGGTCAAAGCATCGTCCACTTCGTTTAGCTCCATTTCTGTCTTTCGTCCTTCGCGGAACATTTTTGGCCGACATCATCCGATGCGAAGCCTCCATTTGAAATGCGTGACGCATGTCGTCGCCGCATGCGCACATCGATGCACCGCGTCGTCCGTCGTCTTACTGCCCACTGGAGTTTTGTTTGGCCCATTTGTTCACAAAGTCAAATGGCTCCAGCGCAAGACGGGAGGTTTCTAAAGCAGGTGGAAGATTAGAATATTTTAGGGTCCTTCTACTGTCCCAGATCCACCCAGTTCTACATCATAAACATCATAAAAATACCACAGTGTTTCTCTTTGTAAAATATTCAGTATATAAACAATATTTAGTATGGATGCAACAATATGGGAAAGCCCTGTAATCTGCAACGCATCACGTTCACTGTCACATGACCGACCTCCTGCTTCTGAAACACAAACAAGACAGAAATAAAGATCAGTTGTTAAAATCAACCCAGTTTTACTTATCAGACCAATACTGACATGTTAAAAATGACCGACATCAGCATAAATACTGATATATATCGTGGACTCTTAAAATTTAGTCACCAGAAATAAAAATTCATATCATCATCTAGTTGTTACATGCCGGCTGTCAAAGTGCAATCGAAACACTGCAAACAAAAATTATTACAGTTATATAATGTTAACTGCAGCATTTATTATTTTTGATAAACAGACTTATTTTCAAAATGTAGAACAAATGTGTGGTAAATGAATCAGATGAGTCAGCCGGACATCCCGCTTATAAATTTATGACTATTGTTTAACTCTCCTGTTATGTTGCAGGCCAGATTTTAAAGTTTACTTCTTTTTTTTTTTTTTTCAACTTTCAACTTTCAACCCCCCCAAAAAAGTTGAAAGTTTTTTGGGGGGGGGGGGTTTGCGTGAAACTTTTTCTATTGGTCTTAATAGGTACACTCTACATATACATTGAAAATGTGTTCAAACCCCCCTACCCCTATATCTCAAGTTTAATTATAAAGATTACCCATTGAAAAAAAAAGTCATAAAAAATTTGACAAAAAATCAATTTCAATGAACTTAGTGTTCTTTTGCTTATAGGCTGTTTTTTTCAGTGGACAGAAAAATGTGAATTCCATTTTTTATTGTCTAAATGAGTAAATGAGTAAGTTGTCATCATTGATCCTTTATTTGCGAGAAATAAAAAATTATCATTGCACAAATATTGATTGAAATGGTTAGTATTGGAGTTAATAATCAGATACAAAAATGTTTTGGGGGAATTTTTTTGGGTTTCTGACACGATTGCATGATTTAAAACTCCCCGGCTCATATTGACCCAGGAACATCATTGCTGCACCTCAGAAACTATCATAACAGGAGGGTTAAAATGTTTTATTTCAGCCAGCCGACCGAGCTGACTGAAAAACACCACATCTGAATGAAACTAGTGATTTTCTAATGTCACCATCTCTTCACATCATTATGAGGAACTTTAAATCAGAATGGGAGAAACTTTTAGCAGCTTGGAAATGAAATATTTGATGTACCTTGATACCAATAAATGGCCCATACCTACAACAAATCTATGTTCATTACATTTTTTGTTTAAAAAGTTTTTTCTATTTTGTCATTTAGATCTATTTTGCCTCAGACTTTTAAATTCACTCCAGTTTAATGAACCCGATGTCATTTACATATTGCTGAATTAGCAGCACAAAGAGCATATGTTTACAAGTACAGTCCAAACATTTTTTTATGTGTCTTTTGTATTATTTCTTTTGCTTTCCTGCAGCATTTTCAGCAACTTGTCCATTAACACCGGATGAGAAATATTGAGGCGATCGTCCTGGTGAATGGAAACGGTCTCCGTCTGAGTCTGAATGTTTCAACATGATGTGTTTCTGTGGTGGACTTGAATAACAGCTGCATACTGAATGTATATGTGTACTGTATGTACTGTACGTTTGTTAAAAGCTAGTGGTGGCTTTTGAATACGCGTCAGCATGTGATTCAGTCGTTTGGGTTTCAGATCACTGCAAGGAATGTCAGCTTTTTAATCAACAGGCAGTTATGGAAGTTGAAGCTTCAACAGAATAAATACAAATGTTTTCTTTGGTTTTTCTTTGTTGGGGGTTTTTTTTTTTTTTTTTTTTTTTTTTTGCACCAAATATTTTCAGTGATTTTTATGTATTCTGGCTGTATTATTAAAGAAAATGTGTTCTTAAAAGTCCAGATTGAAATTTCTGTTTCAATGCCAGTTAAAGTTTCAGGAAAGTTTGTTACAGCAGGAAACCGTCATAAAAAAAAAAAATAAAATAAATAAATAAAAAAAAACATGTATAAAAAATAAATTGTAAGATGCTACAAAGGAATTTTCAAAAATATGACCATTAAAGTAGTGGATTGCTTCCAACACAACAGCATGATCACCTAGCACAACGTAGCATAGCGGATTGTGGTGTAACAGAGCAGTTCATGGCACAGATGAACATGTATGAGTTCACCATTTGATCAGTTTTGGTGAAGAATCAAAGGAATGTTTGTCATTCCTCACTGCGTGCGATAAGCACACCTCAAAAACGAAACCTGTGGATCAGTTGAAGTAGAATATCAACGTCGGAGCACATTTCAGCAAAAGACAAATCCACAAACATTGAGCTAAACCTACGACATTCTGCTGAACAGCCTGGAGGAGAACGCTTCAGAGGCTCCTTCAGACGCTGTGACACTGACTGCTACAGCGGATGCATCCTGATCCTCACTTTTGTCTCTGACAAAAAATAAAATCTGAATTTTATTTCTTTTTTTTTTTCAGTGGCCCAGCTCCTGTTGAAACACCAACAACTCCTTGAAGAGCAGGAACACTGGGGGATATAAGTGGCACAAACATTCAGTTTCTTTTTAGGAAATAATTTTGCATTTAATTTATTCCAATATGGTCTGTTTCTTTATGTAAGAATATACTTTAAGAAAAAAATAGATGTTTTCTTGAACCAGATCAGTGAGTGTCATTATTAGATCTCTGGGGGTTTTGCCCCAGCAGGGGCAGATGTTCCCCCCCACCGTGCAGACACACCCACAGACTGTTGCCCAGGGCGACCAGGAGCCGCGTTGGGGTCCACCCGCTGCGGGGGCAGGGGGGGGCATTGCTCCAGTTGTCAGCTGGTCCGTCTGGAGGAATGTTCCGCTCGGTTTCGGTCTGGACTCCTCAACTTTTACTTGCGCTGATGAGGTTCGGTGCTCCGGGCCACATCCTGACCTCAGCAGTATGGCCAGAGCTGCTCGGTCCCGGACGGGCTTTTACCGGCAGGAGGTGAACAGAACCGCGTGGGAGGTTCCGGAGAGGTACCGGGACCTAAAGCAGGTCGGGACCGGAGCCTACGGAACCGTGTGGTGAGTCCAGAAGAGAAGCAGCTTTGAGAGTGAAAAATTCACCTGGAATATGTTGCTTGTTTTTAATAGTTTGCGGCCATGTTTCTGTTTCTGTTTTTTTTTGTTTGTTTGTTTTTATTTTTATTTTTTTTGTTTCTGTTTTTCCTTGTAAAGTTTTTTTTTTTTTTTTTTTTTCCAATTTTACTTAAAAAAAGTGAAATTCTTTGCACTTAAACTGAAAGTAATCCTAATTCACATCATTTGCGTTTCACCCAGACGTAGTGAACCAGTTTCTCTTGTTGTGATTCTTTGAGATTTTTGATGAGATTTATCGTTTCATCCAAGTCAAACTTGCAGCTTTGGTCCCCTTCTGGCCACAGCTGGCTCCGCGGGGCCCCCTTCTGCATTGTGAGAGAGTGGCTGAGGGTCAACAAAGAACCTGCCTCCCTCCCTCTTTGTTTATGAGAAGTCACAGAGTCAGTTAAGTGGATGAATGCTCCACTGCTTTGTCTTAGATGACAAAGGTTCCCATTTTCCCACTGCAAACGCTGCGACCTGCCAGAGGAGGTTTCAGCACTTGAACAATAATATTGGGAAAAGTTTTTTTAAGTGAACTTTGTTTTAAATGTTTGTGCAATGAGGGGGAAAAAAAAAAAGTATTTATTTTTCAACAATAATATTTCCATTTCTGTCTCAATTGAATTTGACCTTCAGCTCGGCTTGGGACCGGCGCTCAGGTACGCAGGTGGCCATCAAGAAGCTCCACCGGCCCTTCCAGTCCAAACTTTTTGCCAAGAGAGCCTACAGAGAGCTGAGACTCCTCAAACACATGAAGCATGACAATGTAGGAAGATTTCAGCTGCAATCTGTCAATTTGTTGTTCAGAAATCGATACACCGTAGTATAGAATAGCATCGCTATGACGACGCTCTCTAATGCTATTCTTTAGTATTGAATATAGGATATGATACTATGCTGTAGCAGAGTTTTGTATAGGGCATTGTAGTACAAAGTACTATAACATAGTAATACATCATGTAGCATAACGTTAATTTGCTTGCATTTAGTGTTTATATGAGAAACTTTATGTTTCTGTTATGAAAGCAGGCTTTTCTTTTTTTTTTTTTTTTTTTTTACTTTCCTACAAAACTTCTGCCAAACATTTATTTATTATTGGACAAGATAACAAATGACCAAAACACTGCTGGCAAATCTACCAAACAGAACCGGAACCAAACCCAGAAATCAAACCCAGAAGCCACTGAGAGTGAGAGCTGAGCAACTGAAGGGAGAAAAATGTGGGCCTGCTCTTTTGACTGACTCCAAAGTATAGACTGCTAGATTATTTTGAGCCTGACCCATCACTAGTACAGTGTGGTATGGTGTGGCGCTCCATTAGCTAAATGCTTGATAGCGTAGCATAGTAAATTTGACATCATTTTCCTGGTCTTTAACAGGTGATTGGGTTGTTGGATGTTTTCACAGCTGAGATCTCTTTGGATCGGTTTCGAGACTTGTAAGCTCCTCCCCTATTCTACTCACTTCTTCCAGAAGTTTTTATTTATTGTTCATGTCCTAATCATAACACTGATCTCCTCACACTCAGCTACCTGGTGATGCCGTTCATGGGCACCGACCTCGGCAAGCTGATGAAGATGGAGAGGCTGTCGGAGGATCGCGTCCAGTTCCTGGTTTATCAGATGCTCAGAGGCCTTAAGGTGGACAGACTTTCTGCAAACATTCTGTTTTCTACGAGGACACAAAAGAAAATGACATCTTTCTGAGCAGAGCTTATGTTTTTCCTGCATCTGTTTCCTCTGCAGTACATCCACTCTGCAGGGATCATCCACAGGGTGTGTGAACTTTGACCTATTGAACCATGAGCTTTACCAAGTTTGTTTATCTGTTTTTTTCAACTAGACAAAACAATGTATTCAAGTCCTGTGCTGCATTTCTAAGTTTAACATTTAATGAGTATAAATTAAAGAGTAAATACCTTCTGTTCACTAATGAGTATCAATCATTATCTATCAGGACCTCAAACCTGGAAATTTGGCCATCAACCCTGATTGTGAGCTAAAGGTAATTCAGTGGTAAGCCCCCTTGTCTTGCTTAATTCTCCTCCTCATTTTTGAAAACGTAATGCGGTACCTACCCTCCGTTCCGCTGAAGATCCTGGACTTCGGCTTGGCCCGGCAGGCCGACGCGGAGATGACCGGCTACGTCGTGACGCGCTGGTACAGAGCGCCGGAGGTCATCCTCAACTGGATGCACTACACGCAGACTGGTGATGGTGATCACAAAAAAAAAACAAAAAAAAAACAAAAGGGATCTGATGCAGCTGTAGATGAATCGTTTTGCAGCAATGCTTCTGCTCTGCGTTGCAGTGGATATTTGGTCAGCGGGTTGCATCATGGCAGAGATGTTGCTGGGGAAACCGTTGTTCAAAGGAAACGACCGTATCCTTGTCCGGCTGATTGATTTGACAAAAGCCAGTATGTTCTCTAAAATCTTATCTGGACTCCAGTAATTATAACTATAAAGTAATAATTTCATTACAGTGTATAGAAAATCATTACCTGACACATAACATAGACTAGTGTGATGGTGTTTGTATGAACTGACCAACATTTCTACAGTTTGAGAGCCAATCACAGGACATGTACTGCTACAGTACCACGAGCGGAAACATTAACGAATCACGTTTCCCTGAAGTCGCTCTGAACGTCTTTTACTGTGCAATCGCCTCACAATGTGGTAAAAAGTCTTGTGTTTGCTGATGTAACACAAGACTGATGTATTTGCCTGCTAATATTTTGATATGAACGATGATAGAAATGAATTCGAGCAACAATTCTTAACCGTTTCCTTCATCAGACCTGGACCAGTTAAGAGAAATCATGAAGGTTACAGGAACTCCGACTCCCGACTTTGTTCTCAAGCTACAGAGTCAAGATGTAAGCTGCGTCTAATCGACTGTCTTCGGTTTCAGCAGACGCTCTGTCCATTTGGATTCACATTACAGCCAGTATTGAATTTATTTAGCTCGTTCTCAAATTAAAAGAAAAAAAAAATTGTAGCAAAAACAGACATTTTGAGCTCCATCACTGACATTTTCTGGAATTTCTTTTGGCAAGTTCTGAGTTTTAAAAGTTTAAAGTTTGTGAGAAAAGATCTCAGAAATGATGTCAGAAACTTTTTCTAGAGGAAGCGTGGAAATGTCTGAGTTTCAAAAGGCCAAAATTTGAGATCAACGTCAAAATCAGATGGATTTTATTTTGAAAACCGGAAGCATCGTGACTTGAAGGAAGTTGGTTGAACTGTAACTTGTTTAACAGTATCAGACAAAAGGAAGCTGAATATCGTAACATTTAAAAGTTAGTAGTCTTTTTTTTTCTTTTTCTTTTTTTTTTTGCTAAAAGATGATTTAGCAGATATAAATAATATAAATGTTCCAATCACACCGAGTCCTTTTCTGTCCTTCAACAGGCCAGAAACTACATCCGGAGTTTACCGAAAGTGCCAAAGAAAGATTTGCGCTCCATTTTCTCCAAAGCCAGCTCAAATGGTACGCCAGAACTTTCTGTGGCTTCATTGCCGAAGTCGTCGTTTTTGTTGTCGTTTTTGTTTTTTGTTTTTTTTGTTTTTTTGCTGACTTTCACGCGTGTCTGCGCGTCGCAGCGGTGAGCGTCCTGGAAAAGATGCTCCTTCTGGACCCTGACAGCAGGGCCAGCGCGTCGGAGGCTCTGGAGCTGCCGCTCTTCAGCGAGTTCAGGGACGTGGAGGAGGAGAGCGAGGCGCTGCCGTACGACCAGACCACGGACAACACGGACCTGCCGCTGGAGCAGTGGAAACGTGAGGCGGGGATCGGGAGGGCTTCCCGAACTGGACGACAACGCCTCCTCTGATTGGACGCAGCAAAGGAGGCTCGTGACAAACCGAAGACCTTTAACCCCCGTTTCTCTTTGTACAGGTCAAACGTTCACAGAGATCCTGACCTTCCGGCCGCCGAGGGACTCAAAGGAAACGTCACTTTAAGAGCTCAGACACCTGCAGACATCAACTTTCACCAACACGCAGAAATATTTTCCATCGCATCTATTAGTAGTTGTCCAAATCGTTTGTCAATGCTTTTACCGTCAATAAATAGTTCAGATATTCAAAATAATTTGCTCCATTTATTTTTTGCAAACTGTTGGTGATTTACAAAAAATTGACATTTACTTTTTTTTTTTTTTTTTGCTTTAGGGCTTAAAAACAGTTGACAAAAAACAAGTGAAATATAAAGAAAGACTTCAGCCATTTTTTTTTATATTGGTGTATCTCTACTCCAAAAACTGAACTGTTTTTTTTTTTGTTTGTTTGTTTGTTTTTTTACTACATATACCAGCAGAAAATAATCAGAATTATAGAATTATAAAACCATAATTCTGCTCAGCAGCTCATAGATGTATGACCTTACATAATCAGTTGAAGTTTTAGGAAGCATTTTACACATTTAGTTAGATGTACTTAATAAAGGAATGATTATTCAAATGTTTTGATAAGTTTTAAAAGTATAATTTCTGATTTGCGGTTCAGATGGAACTGGAAAGCCGTTTGGAAAATTACATCCAAAACGGCATTTCAAACTTACGTTTGGCTCCACCTGCTGGCTGCGTCGTGACACTACAGCACAACACTAACATCAGATCAGCCAACTGATGTTATTGCAGCGCTAACACTGATGATTAATGATGTAATAATTCAATTGAATTGCAGAAATCCACTCGTTTTGGCAGTTGACTAGATGAATTCTCCTCCTTTTGCTCCATCTCATAAAAATAAATCCAGTCAAACAAGAACACAAGTTTCAGAAACACACACCTGTTTTATTTGGTTAAGTGATCAGTTCAGCAAACGTCAGGTTGTTTTTGGCCAGTTGAAGAAAAATGCACTGCAGACGCTGGGAGCTGGGAACACGTCTGTCCGTCCATCACAGTCCGTACTTCTTCTGCAGTTCTGAAACGGTGGGCCGGTCCAGCTGGGCTTGGAGCAGGAAGTCAAACAGCTCCTTCAGCACTGAGAGGAGGGAGGAAACGACATGTTTTCAACCATGATCTCACATGAGCGAGAAGGCAGAGGATGAAGAGGAGTCCACCTTTCTTCTCCTGCGGCGTCATGAACATGACGGCCATGTCGAAGCGCCTCACGCCCGCCAGACCGCCAAGGGTCTCCAAGATGGAGGCTGGAGGTTCATTCCTGTTCCAAACAGGCCAGTTTTACTGTTCTGCACTTTGAACGGACAAAAGCAGCTGGGTTCTGATGTTTACATCCAGAGAGCTTACCCTATGAAGAAATCGTGCAGGGTTCTGAGGATCTGGTTGAGCAGGTCCGGCTCCAGAGAGTTCTGGAAGATCTGGCCGTACGCTGAGGGACTGATTTGCTGCCAACAAGGACAAGAATGTTCAGCATGCAGACATGGCAGGACCCAGAAATGACTTTTATCCATCCATCGAGTTTTCTGCTTATGAAGGTTTTTATTTTTTCACAAATGGACTCCTGGAGCTTCCATAGTTCAGAGTGGTGAGCTCACCCACAGCTTATGATCTAGTCTGTGTTTATGAAAATATTTTAATTCAGGTAAATTCCCAAAAAAGGAATGAGTGAAAAAGTAATCAGCAAGTTCTTGAAAATATTTTCTGTTATTTCTCAACTTTTTTTCAAGGAAAAAAAAAAAAAAACACATTAGGATTTGGTCTGATAATATAGGAGGTTTTTATTTATTTATTTATTTAATCACTACATCCAAAAACCCTTAAGGAAATGAATGTTTGGCTTAAAAATGAAATGAAAGCAGAGCCGCTGGTGCTGAAGTGAAAGGAGAATGCAGCTCACCCTCAGGTATCTGTAAACCGCCTCCGGCTGCTTGCTGAGCTTGCGGAGGTCCGCCTCCAGCTGGAAGCTGTTGCTGGGAGCAGGAGGAACATCTGAACTTGGTGCTTCAGCTGCTTTACTGGATTCCTCCTGAACTGATTGGCTGGCATCTCTGCTGGCAGGAACTCTGGAGAGCACAGGAGAACGGTTAGGAACGCCACTGCGCACCTGGATGTAAAAGTGACAGGAGGACAAGGGGGCAGCACGGCAGTGGCAGTAGCATGGTATGGGAATGCTTTTGCGTTTGCAAACACAGGGAAATTGTGCCAGGGCTGATGGGAAAATGGATGAAGTCAGTAAATCGGTAAGAGCATGCAGAATGCAAATGCAAGCCACACTCTTCAGATTCACAAGATGCTCAACATTTCTCATTTTAATTGTTTTTGTGAAGGAGTTCTTATGACGATGTCACTTTATTTTCTAGATTTTCTATATTCTGGTAATATTGATGCTTTGATCTTGCTATTGTCATACAGTTTAGTCTCATTTCACTACAACAGTATTACTGTAACATTATTACTTTATTCCCATAATCCTAACATTCCATCACCGATTTGCCTTGAAGAAGCTAGAACTTCCAAACAAGATGGCGGCCCTGCTGACATCACTCTCACCCATGGAAAGCTAAGCACTGCATTGGTTCAAAATACAAATCCAGATTTCCCAAAAATTACATTTTCAAAAACCAAATGTTGAGTTAATGGATTATATTGTTTTGTGATCCAGTCCCAGTGGTAACCATGGTTTCCTCCCCTCCTTGCACGTAAAAGTCACCTGTCATGTTTCTGTGTCTGCGTTTCTGCTGCTTCCTCCATTTTGATGATCTTGGCGCTGGGCGATGAAGACAGCGGCGAGTCAGTATTCCTTCCTACTTCCTGGATTAACAGAGGAAGAGCTTCCTGCTGGGGCGGCACCAGCTTCCCGCTGATCTCCTGGATGTCGATTCGTCTCAGAGGTTTCTACAGACCGGAGGAGAAGCTAAATGAGTGGGTTTCACAAACACCTTTGGTCAGACGCAGCTGAATCACTGTGGAACCGACAGTTGAGCGCAGATGTTCTGGCTTGTCTACAGGTTGGACCGTCCTCCTCTGGGCGCCGTCCTCCGCCTGCAGACTGCCGCTGCAGCTTGGAACCTGGAGGAGAAAGACGCCACGGGGTCAGAGTTCAGCAGCTCAGACGGAAAACCCAGCAGGTGTTAGCGTACCGTCTGCAGCTTCTGCAGCTCATTCAGGGCCTGCTTGTTCCCAGGCTCCAGCTGCAGCAACCGCTGGAAATCTGACACACACACGGAAAGTCGAGACAATCACTCAAACATGTGGAGTCTCATGAAATCATTAATCAGGAAGCTAAACATTTTACTCCAAGATAAATATTTGCTTGTTAGCTAAAGAAGCTAAATACTGAGTTTGAGGCTTAATATTTAGCTCTAAGCTAAACATTTAGCTAATATGCAAACATTTAGTTTGAAGCTAAATATTTAGCATGTTAGCTAAATATTTAGTTTGAAGCTAAATGTTTAGCATCCTAACTAAATATATTGATCATCTCGTTTGCAAACCAATTATTCAGTTTGTGAATTACATAATTAACTAGCAATCTTAATTGTGTTGCTAATTAAGTATTTAGTTTACAAACTGTGTCAATTATAAACAAATGAAAGAAATTGTGAAAATATGACTTTGAAAATTTTGCCTATTTTCTTCTTTTTTTTTTCAGAGAAAACCAAACATATTGCTGTTTGTTTTTGAGCACCAATAAAAAGTGGTGGACCTTCCCAGGAGAATGTTTAAATGTGAAAGACAAGACAAGAAAAAAAAAACTGGAGGAATGTATGCTTATTGAAAACAATGAACCCAACATGTTGCTGCTGGTTGCTGTGGGAACGCTGCAGCACCTTCCTTGGCATCCTGCAGTTTCCCCAGTGCCAGTCTGGCTGTGCCGCGGCGGGCGAAGGCCTTAGAGTAAGTGTCATCCAGAGAAATGGCTGCTGTACAGTCCTCCTCTGCTTCTTTATACCTGCAGGAAGACAGATGGAAGACAGATGGAGAGAGTTTGTTTATGATCTCCTGCTATCATTTGTTGGATGGAGTGAGAACTGTCGGATGTTTCGACCTGTCCAGCTTGAGGAAGGCCATGGCTCTGTTGGCAGGCAGGAGGACGTTCATGGCGTCCGCCTCCATTCCTCTGCTGTAGCATTCCACGGCTGCCTCGTACTTCCCTTCTTTGAAGTAAGCGTTTCCCTGAAGAGCAGACGTCTCCGTTGGGTTTCAGAACAAACTGACAGAGAAGAGAGGCGATAAACCTGGACTCACTCTGTCCTTCTGCATCACAGCTTCCTGTTTCCTCTGCTGCTCTCCCAGCTGCTGCTGCTGGTCGTGGTTGGCGGCGGTGGCGGCGGCGGGCTGGACGGCCAGACCCCGGACGTCCCCCTGATTGAGGATCTGAACCCACCAGAACATGGGTTAGGCAGCAGCAGGACAAACTGAACCCTGACCCCCATTGACCCCACCCAACCCTCACCTCCTGCAGTTTCTTCACTTCGCTCTGGGCTTCGGCATTGCCCGGGTCCAGGCGGAGGACCGTCTGGTAATCTGTTCAGACACATTCAACATTCAGCCTCAGATCAGGACGGCTCAAACAAAACCCAGTTTTTAAACCGATTCAGATAAAACCCGGTTTAAACCGATTCAGACCTTCCAGAGCCGACTGGTGTTTCTGCAGGGCGAACCGAGCGGCTCCTCTCCTAGCATACGCTTTGTAATAGCTGTCGTCAAGGGCGACGGCCAGGTTGCAGTCCGACTCGGCCACGGCGTACCTGGGAAGGCAAAGATTTATCACAACAACTGGAGAAAACTGAATAACATCTTCAACATATCAAAAGTACTTATTCATCTTAAACTTTTTCACATTTTACCACAAACTTCAATGTGTTATAATGAGCATATATCCATAAAATCTGTCTCATGTGTACTTTGGTCTTCATGAAGCTACAGAACAGCTGCATTGAAGGTGAGATCTGGGTCAGTGAAAGAAGCTGAAAACAAATGTGGACCACACTTTTTAGTTTTTTGTTTGTTTGTTTGTTGTTTTTAAGGGAAAGAATTATGTATTTTCCAGGCACGTAGAGCCATTTTATAACACAATTAAGTAACTATTCTAACTTCAGGAGTTAAAAAACGTCATATGTATCAAACATGTCCCAACAGAAATGTTACTTTGTAATTTAACACCTTGAAATTTGGGCCTCTGTCTCTATAAAAACTCCTGCTCTTTCTAAAGCTCCGATCTTCAGGAAGTCATCACAACACGGCTCCTGCATCAACCCTTTAACAGCGTTTTTACCAGCGTTGAACAGAGATGTAGCTCCTGTAAAGAGGTCAGCTGATGCACAGCTCCAACAGGTGTTTGCTAATTGCTGCTGCTAGTCTGAAGGAGCCGAGTGAGGGAGGGTTTGGGGGAGAGGGTTTGCTCTGGGAGCTTGGAAACTCCAGCTCTGAAGAGGAGCTTCATCTCAAAGCGGAGCAGCTCCACGCAGGCGTTTCTGCTCTGCTGGTTGCCATGGAGATTAAAGGATTTCTCAAGACATGCATGAAACAACTTCTGGTACAGTACATTGTAACATGATGTAAAGCCCAACAAAGTAAATTTTACGTCACCAATGTTACCATTTATCTACTTTGTATAGTAGTGAAGTAGATAAATGAAGTAGATAAATGATCATCAATCGATTATTGATCCGTCGAATGAAGCCATTTGTTTACAATGAAGTCAGACTTACTTCTTAAGTCTGAAGAAGGACGTGGCTCTGTTGGTGGGAAGCACAGGGTTGTATGGGTCAGCAGCCATCCCTCTAGTGTAACACTCTATGGCCTCGTCATACTTCCCCTCTTTAAACAACTTGTTACCCTGGAAACAAGAACAAAAAACAAAACAAAACAAAAAAAAAAAAAACAACAAACGCAGTTGTCATCTTTTAACCCCTCCCCCATCTCTTTCTGTCTGTGTGTCGCATGTAGAAACTTCATTACTTTCTCCTTCTCAGACTGAGCTCTGTCCTTGTCCACTTCCTCCACGTCGGACTCGGCCTCCTTGTCCATTTCCGCCAGAGCTTTATCCTGCCGACAAGAGGAGGAACGCACAGTCACCGTTTGTTGCATGAAAACTCAGGTTGTGGAAAGCCCAGGTGAGACATTGGGTTACCACGTCGAACTTGTCCCACGATCGATAATCACAGGATTTGGGTCTGGAAGCTCGGCTGGGCTCCTCTGCCTTTGTGTCGCCGTCAGCAGCAGGCGCCTGTTTCCTCCTCTTCTCCCGCATCTTTGACCTGTAGCCCTTGTTACGCACAGGTGGAAGGGTTTTCTGCAACAGGACACACAGACTTATGGAAGCTATGAAAGAAACTGTGAAGTCCAGCAAATACAAGTTTTATAGTCTTAATTATAAGAGTCAAAGTCATAACTTTAAGATGCAAACATAATTTGACTTCCTAATTACGATATTTGAAGTCATAATTATGAGTTTCAATATCACAATTATGACATTAAAGTCTTAATTTTAAGACACAAAGTCAGAACTTTGACTTTCTAAGTCCTGATTACATTCCAAGTCACGATTATAGTTTTTGCCAATTAAATGGTTAATTTGGATTTTATTTAAGGGCATCAGTGTAAAGATGCTGTTAACAGCAGGGGACATCCTACCTGGAGCCCCTGGACTCGTCCAGTCCTCAGCTCTTCATCCTTCCTCTTGACGTCAGTCTCCCAGGTGTCCAGCTCCCTCATGAAGCTGTGAAGATCCTCCGCATTCTGCCGGATCTGCAGCTGTAACTCCACGGCCTTGTCCCCCCCGGACATGCTGCCCTCTGCCAAACAGACATTTATTTTTGGAAAACTCTTTCACTTCACTTCTCTGTGCTTTAGTCTTCACATCCAAGCAGCACCAGCAGCATCGAGGTAAAACACGAGAATCACGTTGTATGACACTCGAGCAGCTAGCAGCTTAGCGAAACAGAACCATCATTGGATTAAAAGAAGCCGGATATGACTGTGCTTTAATTATATACCGTTCTGAAATACCTGCCGCTTCCTTCCTGGACTCACAGTTAATTCGTAGTGACCGCTCAAGTGACAAAAGACTCCGAAAAGTGTTGCTAGTCACGACATTCTGTTTATGTTCGGAGCCATGACAGCGGAGGACCAGCAGCCTTTGCGCTACGTACGCACGACGTAACCAAAGATCGTCTGCGATAACAAACAATCTCCGAAAAGCAGAAAACAATTTTTTTTTAAATATGGAACTTTTACGAAAAATACACAGATAACTGAGCCACGTGTGTGGAAGTAAGATGAGTTTATCAGTTTGGCTCACAAATTTTCGTCAGTTAGCGCTACAGTTCACACTTTTGTGAAAGGAAACTACACTTAGGGAAGTCCTTAACAGTCAGCCGGTGTAAGACGTGGGTGAAAGTGACGAAGAGGCGATGAAGGTGGAGTTAAATTTAGGGCAACAGGTTTTACCCAGATGAAGAAAGTCAGACAGGACCAGTCAGAGTAATAACTCGGTTGCCTAAAATTTCATATGGGAAAGTGTCCATAACAGTAATAATTCAATATCTGAGATAATAATTTTGATTTAACGACGAAGCAACTTTCATCTGGAAGCTGAAATAGTGTCCACGCCACGCCCACACGGCGCACATGTGTCACGCCCGGTGATAAATGATGCGCACCCACTCATATGAAACTAAAAAAGAAAATAAATACTGAGTATTATAAAAATGACAGGAAAATAGCCTTCAAAGACTTCACATACCTGATATTTTAAACAATTGTTTTGCCTGAAAATTTCGTCAGTCAACTTTGACCACAAAACCACGTGATCCACAAACCCAGTAATGACCTCTCCTGTTAGCTAGCGGTGGATAACCCGGAGAACTTTATGCCAACATTTCCACACTTCACGAATCCAACACAATGGATCGGACCAAGCAAGACGAGGAATATGGATATGACCTCTTCCCGGAGAGAAACCCGAGGAAGCCCGAGAAGAGCAAGAAGAGCCCAGACCGAACCACCCTGTTCTCATTCAGAAACAAGTGTCAGGTCATGTTAACGTTCGCCATGGAAACCAGTGAGTATCGATGCTTGCTTATGTAGCATTTTAGAGGGGAAGCATTC
Organism: Poeciliopsis presidionis; assembly: GCA_903068095.1. Classification (NCBI taxonomy): domain Eukaryota; kingdom Metazoa; phylum Chordata; class Actinopteri; order Cyprinodontiformes; family Poeciliidae; genus Poeciliopsis; species Poeciliopsis presidionis. The sequence goes on along the minus strand of CAEGAH010015052.1, from coordinate 14,079 downwards.
CGAGCTGCAGACGTCTTAATGTGAACAAGTGACGTGCTTGTTATTTGAGTGCACGAGCCGTGACAGCAGGTAGCATTAGCTCAAGGAGCTAACAGTGATTGGTTGTGAATGCTAGGTGGCTCCAGCTAAAGCTAACTCCTCTGTGTGTCCCTGGCAGGTCCATATGCCAAACTCCTCCTCAGTGCCATGAAGAACTCCGGCTGGTAGGTTGGACTGCACAGCTGTCTATAACAGGAAACGACATGTTAACGCCAACTGTAACATAGACAGGATGCGAAATACTAAAGTTACTTCTGCTGCTTTTTTTATTAAACAATATTGAAATTATCAGTGAACGTTGAGTCTCATATGCTTCTATGAATGTAATTATCGTCCAGTGCCGATGTGTATTTCCGAAAAGACACTAAATGTAGCAATAATGTTGCTAATTTTGTGACTAATGTTAACCGCACGTGCAGGCTGACCCAGATAATACTTCCGCTGTTTTTCACAAATTCCAAATTTTCCCCTACAAAATCCGCCAGAGCACTTCATTCATTCAGCGGCCCCTCCCGTTTTTCAGTTAAGAAATGTTGACAGGAAACTTTAAAATATTGCTGTATAATTATGCGCTACCAAAAGATTGGACGATTAATGCCTGAATACCAACTATAAAGTCTTTAAAAAATAATAATAATAATAAGTCAAACATTTAAAAAAGGCTTTAAAACATAAGCAATGTTAGCCTGTTAGTGCTAACATTGAGCCTGGTGGGCCGCCAGGCTTAAAACACTGAGGGAAAACCTGAATATGATACTTTTTTGGTGAATGCTTTCAAACCAAAACATTCACCTCAATCAGTGCCTGAATAATATTTTTTCCAGAAGTTCCTTCATTTATGTTTCTCTTGCTTAAATTGCTGATGTATTTCACAGTGCTAATGATGTGCAACATTGCATGTTTCAGTAGCGTTCCAATGTCAGATAAATCGAGAGCGTGTATTGCCATACAAAAGTATTGATACCAATACTTTTTTGGTATCAATTCTTCATTGTTAATTAAGCTTGATATATCAAATGCCTGATATTGATATTTAGGTGTTTTTGTCTGAAGTTTTCATGTTTTTTTTGTTTGTTTGTTTGTTTTGTTTGTTTGTTTGAATTCTATTGTTGAAACCTTAGAATTGGAACAAAATGTATCTCTACAAAATACTGTAATAACATATTAGCAAGATAAAGAGAAGCAATAAAACAACAAAACAAATTAAAAATTGTTTCTAAATAAACAAATGCAAAAAATATATGTTTTTTTATGGTAGAATAGAGAAATTACAACACAAAAATAAAATTTCATAAGGGGATCTGAAAATAAAGATTCGATTTCACCATTAAATCTGATACCGATAATGACTTGGTATTGATATTATCAATATTTTTGATCTGCCCACAGAATAATACTACCACTCCTATGTTTCCTTGACTTTACATTTCTATGATACAGTCATCCTCTGTCCCTCATCCTTGTCACTGTGATTTACTGAAACTGCTAACTAGCTGCATTGGTTTCCACTTCTACCTCCAGCATATCACACACCTCCCTTTGTTTTTCATCATGTGTTCAGCAAAGTGTTTAAAGACAGACATTTCTCCTGTGAGGACTGCGATGGGACGGTCAGCGGTGGCTTTGATGCTGCCTCCTCTCAGGTAGGAAATGAGACGGGTCCTAGAGACGGTGTTACCCTTTCGAGGTTTCGTCTTTTCATCTGAGTCGCGTTTCCTTTCCTCCAGATTGTTTTGTGTCAGAACAACATCCACCAGCAGGCTCACATGAACCGAGTGGTCACCCATGAGCTCATCCACGCGTTCGACCACTGCCGGGCCCATGTGGACTGGTTCAACAACTTCAGACATCTGGCTTGTTCTGAGGTGAGGAATAGCTTTTAATACCGCCGTTCTGTTGAGAAACTAGGAGAATAAGTAGTTGGCTTCTTGGAACATTTTTTTCTCTTCTGTTATTTCTGTTTATGCAGACATTTCCAAAAATCAGCTCTGAAAAGGGATTTTGCCTCAGTTTCTCTTTGTTTGTTTTTTTAAATTAAATTAATTCACCAATTAGTGCATACAAAACAAACATTACATTCTAACAAACCGAGCTATTGATCTACAAAATGATAAACATCCGATTAGATAAGAGAATGAACAACTATAGAAATACATGTCCAGTTACAGAACATATCCAAGTGGTGTCACAGCAAAAATGGAATTGCTAAATGTATAATAACAGTAATAATGATATTTTTCTTTTCTTTGAATCTCGGCAGTTATTTTCTGATTTGGATTATTAGTATTTCTCTAATATTCCTTGTTTTGATTAATTAGGGGGCGCAGATATTTTGGGTAGAAAGTGAGGGAGAACAAATGACAACAAAACATTTTGCAGTGACATTAAAATGGCATTTAGAATTATGGCATGTATATTTTTCTTTAATCTTAGAATGTATTTTTATCTATTGCTGATTGTTGCTCCATTGATATCTGCTGAGTGAGAAGGTGTAGCCATAATGATGTACTGATCTTTTTCCTGTTTTTGGAACATTTTCAAAGCTGAACAGTGTTATGCTGGACATTCTGTTTATCTCGTTTAGATTCGAGCAGCAAACCTCAGTGGGGATTGCTCCTTCAGCAATGAATTTTCCAGATGCAACTTTGGCCTAAAGGAACATCATCAGGTATATGAGCCGGGCGTAAACGTCACACACGCCATTTAAACGACCAGCTCCGTGTCTGTAACGGAACCCGTTTCATTCTGTTCAAACAGAAGTGTGTCCGGGATCGCGCTGTACGCTCCATCCTGGCTGTGCGAAAGGTCAACCGAGAGGAGGCGGAAAAAATTGTCAACGAGGTCTTCGACTCGTGCTTCAACGATCACGCCCCTTTCGGACGGATCCCACACAGCAAAAAGGACGCCGAGTTCGCCCACAGGGAATACATGAACAGGGATCGGTACTACGCAAACTTTTAGTGTTTGACGTATCGGGATTCTGCAGGTGCTCGGGCAACATTGCCGACGAATCATTGGCGGCGTCACGAGTTGCGATGTGGACAGAAGTAAATGACTGAGTTGAAACAATCAGAGAGGGGACAGTACTGTGCATCAGCCCGGACCTCGAGGTCATGTGGGGAAAGAGCTGCAGATTATTTTGTCTTTTTGGACAATGGATTAAAGCAAGAGCAACAATGCATTTCATTTTCTTCCTCTTGGACTCTGCTGCTGTGTGAAGAGATTGTACCGACTGATTTTACACTTGGGATTGAGAATTAAATTGGGTGGAACCAGATCAGAGATTTCTGTTTCGTCTTTCAAGTTTTACAGTGAAAGTTGTGCGGCTCTACAGACGAAGCCAGATGTTTACACGTATGAAAAGAAACATTTAGTTTGGCTACATTTTTTTCTGGTTTAGGTTGGTTAGAATAAGAGTTGTTCTAATTTCTTCAAATTCAGAATTTTGTGTTTTGAACCGTGTGACTGCTGTCAAATATTCTGGTTTTCCTTCCAGAGTTTGATGGAATTTTTGGCCCATTCTATGCGATGAAACTGGTGGAAATTAGTCATCTTGTCTCCTGCCTTGCTCACACACTCATTTTTTATGGGGCTGAGATCAGCACTTTATGATGGCAGCTATAAAATATCAACTTTGTTGACCTTAAGCCACTTTGTAAATAAGTTGGTGGGACGGTTGGGGTTGCTGTAAGACCCGTTTCAGCCTAAGCTTCAATTTCCTAGTTGCTTCAACAATGAATGAAGTTCATTCATAATGTTCATTTCTCATAAGTGAAGCAAAACAGCCTTACATCACTTCCTCTAAATTTAAAAATGGTCAATGTGGCCAAGCAATTTCTTTTCAAGGTGTTTTCCCATCTGATAGTCTGGTAGATTCTGTTTGATTTCGGAACCAAAATTGCAACATTTGTTGTATTTTCAGTTGCTGCGGTTCATGTTCACACTGCACCAAACCAACCAAACTCTTTGGAAAACCTGTTTGCCTCCTTGCTTGTGGTGGCGCTGCACAAAGAACTACTGAAGGAAATTGGAAGACTGCAGCTCATAATGACATAATTCTGTGAATTTTATTATGGATTTACTTTGATTCAGGACTATAAATTGTAAACAGGACTTCTTACGGTTTTATCAACATAAAGGATTTGCGTAGGCCAAAATTGCAGACTTTATGATCAGATTCTTATGTGCATAAATCATTCTGTTGTGATTGTAACACTGTTAGAACCATAACAAAACGGTTACAGCAACAGTGAAAAAGTTTCTTGTGGTTTGAAAAGTTGGGAACTCAAAGTCAACAGCGGGAGAAAGACGTGCCTGTCGCGTCAGTCTGGCTTGATCTAATCCCAAACAAGATGAGTCTTTAACTGAACAGTAATTATGGTGGAAAATGTTCCTCAATACACTAAGTTTTGTTCACATCCATGAGTCTTCTGTGAAAGGACATTACTGACAACTTTATTTGGTCTTAGCATTCAGTGACTCTTGTGTCCCTACTCAGAGATTAAGAGATTTATAGAAGGGAAAAAGTTTGCAGTTAGCTGCAGTATTTCTTCATACTTCTTGTCTCAAAAACAACAGCCTCTTGCATGTCAAAGTCACTCTGCGTCACTCTATTTTTTGTACCAAAGTGTAACATTCTACTCTTAATGTGATCCACTTAATGCCACAAAAGCCGAGGACGCGCGTAGGCTTGGGCATCAAAGAGGGTGGGTGGGATTAGGATAATTTTGGAATTATCACCAAGAAAATGATGGCAGCTTTGAGACGGGGAGGATTAATGCCAGGCAAAGACAAGAAGACTAAAGGCAGAAATGATATTTGGATTTGTACACCCAGGCAGGCTAAATGAAGAAATCACACTGAACAATAGCATTACTAATGGAATTGGGCATGTAAACAAATAATAGCTGCCAAGTACGTTTGATGAAATTGGACATGCAAAAACAAGGCTGGATGTGTAAGATGGTTGATGGCTGAAGCTGTTTGGTGTCGTCAGGATTCACCTTAAAACATGCTGAGGTCAAGAGCAAGAGGAAAAGTCCTTCATAAAAAGTGGAAAGTGTTCCTAACACACAAACTAAAATGAAGCAATGTTAACATGTAGCATAGAACATGCAGCGTGCTAGCATGGGAATAAAACCTATTTGCAAATCAGTATTGGTAAAAAGGTAAAACAGTTTAATGTTTGGAAGTAAAATGTAATAAAGTGTGAATCGTTCAAATACAAGTACATAACAGTCTCATAAATGAATGTATTAGTCTAGGTATTTTTAAATAAAACGAAACAAGCTAAAAGGTGATCTCCAAGTTGTTAAAGATGCTAACGCTACAAATAATAAACTTGCTACTACTTAAGCAAATCTGTCTTAGTGATGGAAATATCTGAAATCTCGCCACTCAGACAGAAAAAAACACTTTTTTAAAGATAAATCAGTAGAAGCTGAAAGATATAAAAATAAAAAAGTAGTTAGCTAAAACAAGTTAAAGCAGCCTGTACGTTTGAGCGAGTTGGCAATGTCGATAACATTGGGTTTTTTTTTTAGTAAATTTGTCTGATAATAAAAACATAAAAATACATACAATGGAAAGTAGTCTTTAAGTGAGTAAAGTAATGTGATGTTTGTGAATTTTCCTAGGAGATGCTAACCCAGTCTGTCAAGTTGAAGGAACATGTGAAGCTGAATGATAATTTTAAGCAGAATTATTTCCTTGAAATGAAAACATCCAATACTATTAATAATGAAACAAGTAAAATAAAAAGAGAATAAAACTGTAAAAACTAATATTTTATCAAATAGGCAGTTTTTACTGTGTTGTTTTGCAATTACAAGTTGCAAAACAACTCAAGCAGACTTATTTCTTAGCCATGGAAACAACTTTACCACAAACATTTTTAAATTGAATATAAATTCTAAACTAAAATGTGTTATTAAAACAGTCAGCTAAAAGATGCTAATGTGCTCTACACATTAGAGGCAAATCTGATGAGATTTTGAGGCAGATTTATTTTCTGGTAACAGTCTTAAAGCGAGTAATATTCAAAATGAGAAGTGAAATATGTTCAAATATGCAGCTTAATTTAACTCTCCAAACTCCAACTGAAAGAAATCGAATTTTATGGCCTTTATTTATCTCCATACATGCAAAATGACACAACTAATGAAGGCAGAACTTTTATTCAACTCACTGTATTTTAGAGAATTTTAGCAGAAAACTGTAGCTGTGATACTGTATGGCTGCTCTACCACTGCTGGCCTTTAGATGGCACTTTTGGCCCACCAGTTTTCTATGATCAGGACCAAGCAGGTCCAAATCAAACTTCCAAATAAACCGCTTTCACTTCTTTTATTGCTCGGTGTAATTGAATTAATTTCTCTGTGTTCTGTTGCAGGTGACTGTAGAGCCTTTTATGAGCAGAGACGGGACACGGTAATCAAGTTGCTGCTGAGAAGAGTGACGACTTTCATTATTTTCATCTATTAAAGCAGGTAGCACCCACTGTGATTTAATTAGGATGCTCCGGCAGCGGCAGAATCCCTCCACTAATCTGCTGTAGGACAACACATTAACCTCGAGAGCAGTAATGAACTCATCTCATTAATTAGCAGAAAGTCAAATTTAGCTATTGTGCTGAGAAGACGGTGAAAAGCGGAGACACCCAGCTGCCTCGTTGCAGTTCGAAGTGTCTGTTCTTCCCAGGCGTGGAGCTGATAATGAGCCACTTAAATTATTTAGCTTTTCAAAGCGATGCGATTAGTAAAGCTGTCTTTAATAAAGAAGAAAGTGTCTGCTTAATCCGTTCTTCTGGGGGGGGGAGAATTCAACATTTTGACAGAAAAAAAAAAAAAAAAAAAGCATGTAGGCTAAGTTCTTTCTCAAGGTCTCAGATGACTTTGAGGTGACCACGGCTTGAAATAAAGCAGCAAAATAAACCAGAGACAAAAAAGGCCGTAGGACGCCTTGGCTGTGATATTCGCTTTTCTGTCCCGTCTCCAGGACTCAGGGGGAATGCTGGGAGAAGGAAATGCACTCGGTCCACTCACCGGTTCCTCAGCCTGGGGGGAAAAAGTCAAATTTAGTTTCATGAGGACAGGAGTGTAGATCGAGAAGGGCAACCTGGAACTCGTTTTATCACCTGACATCATATCTGACATGTTTTATTGGACAAAATCTACTAAATAAGAAAGGCCTATCACTAAAATGTGTAACAGAGAAAACATTACTGTACAGCAGGGCATTCAGTTCTCCAGAAAACATGCTGTTCTTGTAATACACCATTTCAATTCATTTGCATTAACAACAGCAAAGATGAATAAAAATCATTTCATTAGCAAAACATGTTAACTTGCGTGTTACGATTGGATTGTGGTCACAGCAATGACTGGAAATAACTTGGCTAGCTTGTAAACTAACGCTAACATAGATAGCTCAAATAAAAGACTGAAGCAGAACAGCAACAATGTTGCTCACATTTAAAATAGGTTTTTCCAACACTGGGAGAAACACATTCACCCAGTCGCGCTTGCAAATGTGACCAGGTGACTTGAGTGTTTTGCCCATGGGCACATCAGCATTTTGAAGCAGAGGAAGCGGAAATCAAACTGGCAACTTCCCAAGCGAGATGACAACTATCCCTTTTTAGGAAATGTTAAAGTTTTAGTTCTTTCTGTATTGTTGTTTTAAATTCAAATGAAAAGATGTGTTGCTTCCCCCCCACTGTAAATAAGATACTGTCTCCTCATAACCGCTCCACAAAAACCCCAATTAAAAATATCTGAACTGTCTATTTAGGACTGACTGAAAACTGACTTATAGCATCTGTTTTTTGTTTTGTTTTAAATAAAGTTCTTGGAAATGTAATTTGATTATTAACAGGCAACAGTGAAAGGAGAAAAAGAGTTTAACTCATTATAATTCACAGCACAAAGTCTCTGGAGGCGAACGGTCCAACCTGACAATTAACTTCCCCAGCAGGAAGGCCCTGCTGGAGACTGCTGTGGGGGGTGCGCATGTAAATCAATTAATTATGTGTGCTAGTTGAGGATTAATTAAGGAGCTGTTGGAAAGTTGGCAAAGATCATCCTGAAATTATGACAAATTTATGCGACTTGGACTCGACCGTTTTGGCCCCGGTGTTTCAGCGGGGCCGCGTTACGGCAGAACACAACTCAAGTTTAAAAAACGAAAAAAAAAAAAAAAAAAAACAGAAAAGAAAAGAAAGTTTTTCAGAAATGCTGTAGGTGGTGATAATTATGTTTAATTGCAATTTTGATTACATCAGAATCTGTCAGGGAGTGTTTGGTTTTACAGGATATTACCCGGCTTTAACGGCAGCTTTAACATTCAAACAAATCGAGTGAAGAAAACATAAATATTTGGATGTTTTGTTGGTTTTGACAGTCGTATGTGTGGCCCTTCGCTGGTGGAGAGGAGGTGGAGAGGTAAGTGAGCTTTTCCTTTTCCCACGTTGCCTCAATAGCAACAGTAAGTGGAAGGATTTGTGGCTTGCTGAATGAGGTTTATTAGAAATGAAAGAAGGGGAGATTACATCAGGAAATCCCCTCAAAACACACACCCACGCACACACACTGGTGCACTGTAGATCTTCTTGATACCACCAAACATCCTGCATTGAGCGGCACAGGTTTACTGGGACAGTCAACCTATAAAATCCTCAACTACAATCATTCTAAAATATGATTAAAAAAAAAATAATAATAATTAAAAGTGTGTGTTTCCCTCTGCTGCCCCTGAAAACTTAAACAAACAAACAAAAACGTGAGCTACTCCTTTTCTAACGAAGGCCTTGGGTAAGTTAGCGAGGGCAAACTCTTAACATTCACAGCTTCTTCTATGGCAATTAACACGTGGTGGCATTTGGATCTTCATTTTCCTAATAATATGCATGATATTAATTAGGCCCGAATGATTAACATAACAACCGCTGGACAATGTCCCAGGGTGCAGGAGCAGAGCTGCTTTTCTTTTTATTACCTCCCCTGAAGTCGCAGGCTCATTAATACACCCCGGCCGCCATTTCAGCTAACCTTGAAAAGTGCAGCGTGAGTCACGTGTGTTTGAAAGTAATCTGGTAAACTCCTGAGCCGTGGACGGAGGAGAGAGCATGCAGTGACAGGAGGAAGCCGAGGTACAGAGCTGTTGTAGTTTTCCTGCTAAAGATAAATAAATGTCCGCTGAAATAATTTGATATATCTTATTAGTTACATGGTCACACAGGCAAACCAACAATTTATTTTAAATATATTAAATTGTTGATTCAATATAGTTCAATTACAAATTTTAGCCATTTCTTTTATGGCTTGAAATAAATTTGACTTCAATACTTAACGCCTTGAAATTGGGTCTCTGTCTCTTTAAAAACTCCTGCTCTTTCTGAAGCTCCGCCTTCATGAAGTCAACATAACGTGGCTCCTATTTTAACCCTTGAACTGAGAGGTAGATCATGTAACGAGCTCAGCTAATTGCTGCTGCTAGTCTGCAGGAGCTGAGCGGGGCAGTGTCAGGCTGCTGAAGCTGAAGCTTGGAAACTGAAGTTTTTAAAAGGCTGTTTTACGTTTCTTGCTGAAGTTGATGCTTTGTTTTATTTGTGCAGTAAACCTCCTCCTGTCCACAGGTTAACTTTCACTGATCCACCTGTTGGCTGATTGTTTCTGTGAGACCAAACTCCAAGTTATTTAAGGAAAATTTGCCCTATTCCTGAACATTTTTTTTGTAGATCACATCTAGCAAACGATGTGCAAACTCCAAACACAATGTTTCCGGGAAAGAAAAATGGATCTTGGGAGGCAGAAAATACAGAGTTACTTTACAGGCAACCTTTACTTATTTGTAGTCAATTCAACCTTTTTCTCCTGATAAAACATGAGCTGCGTTTGAAGAAGCCTCAAAGTGAAAGACGCTGCTCCAGATGCAACGCCCTGTCTTGCGACCGGCCTCAAACCCAGCTTAAGCCTCGGCGCCACGCAGGACCGCCAGAACGAACACATTCGCTGCTTGTGAACAGCCTGCCATGTGAGGCTCCGGTGACATTGAGAGGAACACCTCATTTTCCTTCCCGCTCCATTTGCGAAACGCCGCCGTCCATCTTGGAGCTAAGCGGGTGACCTGTGGGAACTCGGATTCGTCGCTGGGACGAGTGGGCGAACGCCTGCGGGGTGGACCGGCCTCCCCAGTGAGCCAATTTACTTTGACCTCTCCTCTCCGGTGTTGTTAGTCCAGAGAGCTGTCCTCCAATCTGGGGGGGCTTTGTCACACTTCCACGGCTGAGCTGCGGCAGCAGGCGCAGCAGCTGAACCTGAACATCCACGGCTGGAGGGATTACTGTGTCTTCGGTATGAGGGGGAGGATTACAGGACGGGGTTTTTTTTTTTTTTCCCTGACATTTGCTCGTCTCTGACAGGACAGATGGGAACTGGGACAGCGGACGGAACTGGTGGCGAAAGACGGGGCTATAGAGCAGCACCCAAGAGTCAATGATGTGATCTATTAAGCTGCTGCAGGGTTACTGAACAATATACATCTGTGTGAAAAAATGAGGACACCCCATTTACATTTTCAAGGAAATGTTCACACATTCAAATGTTTTGAATAATCTCTGGGAGAAAAGGGACTTAATATTAGAAGTGCCTTCTTCTTTGTGGTTTGCTACAGAGGCAACTTCTAGTTGTTGATCATGTGACTCTCTGATGTCATAAAAGTGTTCCCATTGAAGTTTTGTGAAATAAACCCAAATTAACCCAATATAATTCCTCATCCTAGCAGCAAATCTCTGATAAACAAGAGGGTTTTTTTTGTTTTTTTTTTTCAGATCGCCATGTTTACATTAAGTTGATTTTTTTCAAAATGTAACATTGCAAAGTTATATATGGTCAGTGGGAACGAAGCTATGACTGTGACGTTTGCAGATCAGATCAGTAGATAAAATCAATGGATAAGGTCGTTTTCTTGTTTAAGTATCAACTAAAACAAATGAACCTTGTTTTAAGTTTGAACCCTAACAGTTCATCTTCCACCCTTTGGTTGGAATTCATCTTTCGATGTGGATTCTATCACAGTTTGCTGAGAGGATGGCTCCGACCCAATGATAACCTTCGACCTCCGCCATTCGCCTGCTGATGAGGCAGGATCTGCTTTTAGCAGCTCAGCTGTCATCAGGTCAACAGGTCAAAAATTGGCTCCAGAACTGGGATCAGCTTAAACCCACTGATTTTTTTTTTTTTTTTATGGCTAATTTACATCTCGTCCAGAAGCTTTATTGAAATTCTCCAAATATTGGCATATTCATACCCATTATCTGTACAGACCATTATGTCCGGGCGCATAAACATGAGCTTTAGGAGTTAAATCAAGGTTAGATCAACAAAGTGGGACAAGCCATACAATGACACCATACATCTAGACCCGATTTACTTAGCCAGGCATTTTAATATCATCCAGTCACTGATTAGGAGCCTTGCTCAAGGGCAGCTGGAGCTGATGAGAGAAACGGTGAAGGATCTGATTTCCCTGGAGACCGTCAGCAAACGTCCGGCCTCCTATTACCGTTGGCTGCGCAGACATCTGTGGTGGATGTATCCAGTCAGGTCGAAATTCACTGTGTTGGAAAAGGCGCGCACTTTCCAGAACAATGTTCTGCAGTGAATCACACCGTGTCCTTCTCTGAAGCAGAGCTTCACTTCTTCATGGCACCTTAAGGGGTCGCTGCGGCGCTGCTCGGTTCCTGCCATGCAGGAATCCTCCCCCGGTTTGTCATGTTCCGCGTTTTCTGCCCAGACGTGAAAACCCTTTAAAATGTTTTTAATTGTTTCCTTTTGCTGTAAAAAATCTGACTTTGGCTTCAGCGTCTCTGTATTTAACTAATTAGAATCGATGTTAAATGTTGGTTTCATGGACAAGAGAAGAAATCCCTAAAACAACAACAACAACAAAAAAAAGCAACGTATTACAAGAACAAAATTCAATGTGATGCACAGATAGACAAAAAATATTTTCAGTCAATCCATCTATCTAAACATGACTTGTTTCATATGAATACTGTCCAAGTGCCACTCATGCATGATTTATGTCGTCTTTGAACAAAGCACAGAGAGGACCTCAGACCTGCATTAGGTTGACAAACTGTGAACACGACCAAACTTAAAGCTTGAACAAGACGCAGGACTTCTCTCTGAAATGTCATTCCCTAAATGTGAGTATAAGTGACTCATCTCACAGTTCATTAGCTCGGAAATCGCTTTGGTTGTTCTTGTCGATCAGTGGTGACCTCCTCCACGCCGTCGCCCCAGTGCAGTAAGGCTTAGTCGGCATAATTCAAGAGGTTAATAAATGTGTTCAGAGTCCATAAACATCTTTCTTTTATCTGCAGTGAGATCCTGTCGTTTCTATTTTTGACTCTCAGGAGAGCAGGAGAAGGGACGTTATGAGACGTTCCTTCACAGAGGAAAGGTCCTACACAAAGTGGCGGCCCCCCGGACGCCTCGTGGCAACCCGACATCAGGGCACAGAGCTGTGGTTTCACATGGTCCCAACATGCTGTTTGAGTCACGCTCCACAAACATGAAGTCGGGAGAGCTGGGAGCTGGAATACAGCAACGGAAACAGAGTGGAAAGGCTGCGAGACTTATGTCAGTACTGAGAAAATGTTCAAGTGGAATTATAAACCAAAAACCCTGCAGGTGTGTTTCTTTTAAGATCCGGACCTCATGCTGTGCTTGGGTACAGTGACCCAGAAAGGTCAGCAAAATGCAACAGTGAGGGACACAACGGAAGTTATGTTAGAACAGATTTTGTAGAAGGACAGAAATTAAGCTAAAGTGGAATTTATGATGAAATGAAATGTCAAACTTCAGTTTTAGCAGAACTTCCTTTGTCGCTTTTTGTTATTGCGTTGGTGCGTTTGCAGTTTGTTGAGCCTTCCGGGCCACCATACTCGGGTTGCAACCAACAAGCAGAAAATCAGGTGTTATTTTAGCTAACAGATGGTATGAAGTAACGCCTCATCCATTGGTGATCAGTAATAATTCACCAATACATCGTTCACCTTTACAGAGGATCACCTCTTAAAACCGATCTAATACACCACTGAGCTCTCAACAACTGAAAAAAACTAGAAAAAACAGAAATGATTTTCCTCAAATTTCTAAAAGATGAAGCTGCTGTAATTCCATAATCCTGTGTATGTTTTGGGAATAAGTTAGATGTTCCGATGCAGGAGTGAAATCAGCCACTCGTCCTCACTGACCTGCATGTCATTTGATGTAATTTTATGGTTTAGATTTGATTTTCTAGCAGAAGGATTTGGCGCTCAGGAAATTCTTCTTGTGAATGAAGCTTTTCTTTTTAAAAGAAAGAAAGAAAGAAAAAAAGAAAGAAAGAAAGAAAGAAAGAAAGAAAGAAAGAAAACCGCAAGTAAATTTAAAAAAAAATGAAAAAAAAAATGTCAAGATACTTTGAATTGATGCTTCTATCCAAAAACCCACATTGTTAAACTGAGACCATAAAACAATGAGATGAGTTTAATATTAATTTAACACATACACAAAAAAACAACAACAACACACTGCTCATGTTGTCAGGACACTTAGGAAAAAAAGTTAAAAAAATAATTTACTAATGTTTCCAGTCTCACCAAAAAACAACAGCAGCTGCTGCCTGTCATGTGTTAAGAGTTTTTAATATTCTACTGTTTTTAATATTTCGAGCTGTTTTGCGGGTGTCAAAGCGACCACCGTAGCCACGACGACGTGATTAAAATCAGGAGTTACAGTACGACGTGCTGCGTTCAGGGCTGCAACTGCAACCGGTTCAAACGACGTGTAGCTTGCTTTTGAAGTAAGTTGACTAGCAAGGGTTTAAAAAAGGAGGAGGAAAAAAAAAAAGGCTGTGAGAGAACATCTGGGACTGAAAGTCACTGCTGGGAAAAAAGGAGGAGGAGGGAGGGGACTCTGTGTGTGTGTTTGTGTGTGTGTGTGTGTGTGTGTGTGTGTGTGTGTGTGTGTGTGTGTGTGTGTGTGTGTGTGT
>CAEGAH010015050.1:0-57770 GCA_903068095.1 Poeciliopsis presidionis | reverse complement strand
TGGGAAGGCCAATTAACCTGACAGTCATGTTTTTGGACTGTGGGAGGAAGCCGGAGAACCCGGAGAGAACCCACGCATGCACAGGGAGAACATGCAAGCTATACACAAAGACAACAAATCCGCAACTTGGTCTCTCATAAAACAAAACACTGATTTAAAAATAAATTACAAAATAATTTACATGTGTGAAATTATGATGTACAATGTGCCATAAATTTGAGGAATTTCTATATTTAATTTACTTTTTGCGTAAAAGACCATGCCCCAAATTATTCTTATGATGAGAATTTCAAGGTTCTAGAAAATTTTAAATAGTCTGATGTTCTAAAGCGTCCTAATTAAATTTGAACAGATGCTTCCAGCTAACACGACAGGTGGAAAACAGCAGGTAGAGGCTCAAGCAGAGCGCAGTGAGGAGTTGCAGCTGTGTGACGTGGCCCTATCTGAACGTGCTCAAGTCCCAGTGGCAACAAAACACACTACTATTAAAAAAAAGAACACACAAGACTGTAGAAAAAGTCAGCGGGAGTGGTAAAATTCAAAAGTATCACCTGAATTAACTAAACTGAGTGTAAAAAAAAAAAAAAAAAAAGGGCATGAAAATCAGAATGTCCTGCAGAATGTGGGCCATGCAGGTGGCATCAGATGTACCAGGCAGGCAGTTCATTACAGCCTTAACAAGGAGGAAGTGAGGATCCAGAAGGTCTGCTTACTCTTCAGAAAATCTAATCTGAACAGGTTTTTGGTGTGGTGAGATGAAACGCACATCGTACCATCCCAGAGTCTCTATAAATTTCATCCAATCATCTTAATTTGGTAAAGCCACAAAAAAACAAAAAAAAACAAACAAAAAAAAAAAAAAACATTTTATCTGCGTGTGGATGCTGTTGGCTCTATCTGAACCGCAGACAGTTGCTGTTATTGTGTCGTGAGGAGAGTTAAAGCCCTAACCCTGACGGGGCTAAATCCATACACAGGAACATGACAGTCAGCACAGACTCACCAGTTCAATGCCTTGTGGGAACGGACTGTCCTCCCAGTCTTTCTCAGGAAACCGCTGGAGAATGCGACCCTGACCCTCACCCTCCACTGGAGGAGACACACAGAGGAGCAGAGGAAGAGGTCAGTCTGGGTCACCTGCAGTGTTTGTTGCAATGTCTGTTTCTTCAAATAAGCTTCTGTTACGAATCATTTATAGACCATTCCAAAACATTCAGCCCTCATACATGTGTGTGCTTATTTACATGATCTAGCCAAGAGAACAGGTTTTTGGTGTGGTTGGTAGTTTCCTAGACTACCAACTACAACTACAAAAGACTGCTGCCAATCATAGCTTACTAATTCAAGAATATAGCAGAGAGTTCAGAATGATCAACGTGTGTTTAAAAATCTAAATAAAAGTTTTTAAAGTAGACTTTTGACTTATTTTCATTTCCAAGAAGCAAATAATTACTCAGCACATTTTGACCATAACATGTTTGGTCTCTAAACAAAAGCTTCACTTTGCTCTTTTATACAAGGACAACGGTCATATGACATCAAGAAAATAATGTTTTACACCGATGATAATGATTATCGTCAATAATTTTAGACTCTTTTCTTTCTCTACAGTAACACCAGGTTTCTACCACTGTGTGAGCTTCACTATCTTTCACTGAAAACAGGCACCAGAAACCTAGACTGCTGGAAAACATTTAGTACATAATTACACTTATAATATACAGTATCCTAACAAATATGACACGTTCACAGATATTACCATGACAATTGCGTTTCAGTACATATTGAAACTCTTAATAGGAACTGAGCCAGTCCAGGCCTTGTGAATTTTGAATAAGCAGCAATAATGATTCTTTCACACATTTTCCTTCCACTCAACTCTTCATTAACATGCGTTGACAGAGCATCGATTTACTAATGTCCTTTTATGGCTTACTCTCCTTGCAGAGTCTGTCAATGAGTGGAAAGCCAGCAGTCTTCCCCATGATTTTGATGGCCATAAGCTTTCTGTATTAAAAATCTTTTTCTTTTTTTTTTTCATTTATTTTTTGGAAAAAGGGCGATATTATCAGATCCATCCACGTAAAGCAGGTTCATCAGGGAGATGGGCTAAACTGTTGCTTCCTGCTGATTAATGAGGCCTTTTCTGCTGTTGGTGTGAGCTTGGCTCATCACAGAGGCACAATAATACAACAAAGAGAAACTTTTGTAACCAACACAAGCCAGTCTTTCAGCTGGGTTCCGACTGTAGCCCTGCTGGTCGCTTAAAGGAACCATTCATCTGCACAGAGAATACACTACTTCCAAATACAAAGGAAACGCAGACAGAAACAAAGGAGCACAAAACCAAGTGCTAATCCATGCTAAAAGAAGATTAACGCCAGTTTTTACACACCAAAAAATAAATAAATAAATCAACCAAATAATGCCTGAAAGAAACACTGTGCAATATACAATACACAAAAACACTGAAAGTAGGCTGGTGGCTGAAACAGCTATGGAAATAAAAAGATGAGCTTTTTATTTTCTGGAGTTTTTCACTCTGGTGGCTTGACCGACATTTTTTTTTCTTTTTATTCTTACTTTAGCTTCTCAGACAAGAGAAGTATACATGTAGTGTACATCAAGGTCAACTTGAAACCACCTGACTACCCAATATATGACTGGCATTCAGAAACTGAAAGAATGACGCCTGAAATATAATATCCAACCACATATTGTGTCCAAGCAATGCTTTGTGATCGCAAAATTGAAAACAATGTGTAGCTGTTGCACATTTTACCGCTACAGAACAACATAGATCATGTTCTGTGGGAGAGATAAAACAGATCAGGGGTCTTATGCATAAAGTGTGCATGCGCACAAACAATGTGCGCATGCACAATTTTATGCACGTTGGCATGTATAAAATTGAACTTTTTTCTGGAGTTAGGGCAATATCTACCTTTGTAGGTTGACATTGTCCACAGAAATGGTTTGCATGGCTGCAGCACATTTTCACGCCAGCAAAAGGGTGTGCTTTTGCTGGCGTGAAAATGCTGATGTTCTCCATCAGAATAAACAAGGACGTTGCCATGGTTATAGTTTCATGTGGTGTCAAACTTCCAGGTATTTATACTAATTTACATATGCATTTTATGAAGGTGACAGGGCAGGCCAGCAACTGTGCTATTACCCACAAATTTGGATCTATAAAGAAAAGACGCGTGGCCACGTGCATGTGCACGGCTTTACACATCCGGATTTTTTTGTGCGCCACACTTTTCTACATTTTTCTGTACACCAAGAGTGAAAAGTGCGCACTCTTTTATGCATGAGGCCCCAGGACATTTTACAATGGATCAATCAATAATTAAACATTCCAATCCTTTCCAAAGGCGTATTGGTGTCCAGTTTAAGTATTACTTTACAGCAAATAGGCCAATCATGGCGCTTTACATGAGATATAAATAAAAAACATTACAGAAGAAATAAAAATTTGCAATCCAGACTAGAATTAATCAATGTTCCAGCTCTTATAAAGCCACTTTGAACAGGTTGGTTTTAGCCTTGATTTAAAGGAACTCAGTGTTTCGCCTCTTTTGCAGTTTTCTGGAAGATTGTTCCAGATTTGTGGTGGACAGATGCTGAACGCTGCTTCTCCATGTTCCCAAGAAGACCTGAGAGGTCTGGAAAGTTGATACAACAGCAGCAGATCTTTAGTGTATTTTGGTGCAATCATGCACATTAGTGCACGTCACATTATTGTGTACTCCAATAATGTACACTATTACACTAATAATAGTGTAATAATAATAATTCATAATAACTGAAATCAAATATTCATAAGCTGGTAATTCTACAGTGTCATCAATGGGACAAAATTAATTCACATCAAAAAAACAGCCTTTAATATAAGGTAGAACCCAGTCACGCCCTTATTAATTCAGTGACCTACTTAGAGACTTGCCCTTTTGCACTCTGTGTACTCTTGGACCGGCATAAAATGCCACTGTGATTAAGAATGTGTGGACCACCTTACCTCAGAAGGGACTTAACTAAGTGTTTTCTGTTTTGCTTTTGTCTCTCTTTTCATATCACTCAGTCTTTGTTTTATTCATTGTTATAATGTTTATCAGTATTATTGATGTCTCATCTCCTTTTGTCAACTTATACTGCAAAAGATATATATCAGTGAGAGACAGAAGAATACAACTGTGGACAAGTGTCACTGTTGTTAAAAAAAAAAAAAAAAAAAAGGGACAAAACGAGACATGTAGGGGTCTAGTTTAGAGCCTCAGTCCGTCAGTTGAAGCTGGACATCCTGCAGTAGAGGGAGAAATGAGCAGAAAATTAATGTAGCTGCACCAAGCCAGAGTGTATGAACACAGGCTGCAGAATCAAGTGAAGCCATAGTGTCTCTCTCTGTGTCTGAGCCCAGCTCCCTCCACATTCTGGGCTGGCTTATGGGAAATAACATCTGACCAAAGAAGTCCCTTTTCCACAAAGAGGCCTGATTACCATTCTGCTTCAAGATGCAAAACGCATGAATAAAGACAGTGTGTGACATTTTGAATGTGACTGCTTCTGGATCTGTATTGGTGGGTGAACCATTACAGACACAACATATTTCTATTACTGTGGCAGGAATTACTGCATAACTTTATAATTCAAATTATGTCTATTTATTGATTCATTCACAAACCGAAATTTATTAGAATTGGAAAAACATAAGTTGAATTTAATCTGATGTAATAATACTTCATTCCGAAGACAAATGAAATGTCATAACTCTTATCATCCATGTACTTTCAACAAATTGTTGTGGATGGTGATGCTGTGAGCAGGAAGGATCTGCTAGAAGTCAGTTAGCTGTTAGCTGAGTCTAACAGCTCAGAATCCAGGCAGCAAAGGCGATACTCCACAGTAACATATTCTGCATGATTCCATCAGTTCTTGGCAAGAACTGCTGATCCACCTTATTTGCTTTTGCTGCTCCTCTTTAAATCTATGTGTTTGGTTAGAAAGCAGAGCAGACACGTCACTGTGATCGATGGAACGGATGTTTTCAATTAGGGGTGCAACCAATTGGAGCTTTCTGGCTGATTGGCAATGTTTAAAAAAGCCTGACCTTCCAATTTTGATTCTGGCCAACACTGATTTTGTCTCAATGTTGCTAAACATAGCAAAAAAGTCAGTGAATTGACAACAATGGATTGACTATTGTTAACACAGAACTTACAGAGGTGACCTTGGGCAGGTCTGTCCAATAAACCTCTCCACAGCACAACAAAGGTGACAGCAGCTGATTTTTAGACCTTTGCTGAGGTGGAAAAAGATCGGCTTCATGAGATTGGGAGATCACCAATCTCCCAAACTGATGGAAATCTGCGCTGATTTACCCCAGTTTTAATTAAATTCAAAAATATTTTATTGATCACAAAGAGAAACTAAATGCTGTTGTAAAGGTTCTTCAAACAGAGTTTGAACTTACTCCTCCTCTTTCTCCTCTGTGGTTCTGCTGGGCAGCTTCTGAGATTAGTTCAGGTAACATTTGAGGTTTTGAGATGCTAATCATCGGCTCCCAGTTGAAAAATAATACCTTGTTTCCATAGTTGGACAACATTCTAATTGTCCAAAAGTTTTCTAAAAAAAGCGCAAAAATTCTTTCATCGATTATTCCCTCAGCATCCAAAGCCAAGGGAACAAATGTCTAACAATGCAGTGAATCAGTCAATAAAAATATAAACAGACATCTAGAGAAAGAACCGATCAAAACTGACGTAGCAGAGCTGCTCCAACATACTGCCACCATGAGCGACATATTAATTGAATTAAATAGGATTCTCCATGTGTCAAATATAAAATGAATAATCACTCAACTCATTCTCAGCACATTGAGGCGGTCCTGAAACACGGCAGCACTGGAGGAGAATGGCTTCCCAGAGGGTTCATGGCAGATTATTCTCAACTCTTTGCTTGTCAGTTTGAAGATTTTTTTTCCACTATCAACACATTTCTTGTAATTATGTTATTTGCAATAATATATTTATTGGTTCTGAGTATGATGTCAAGAGTGCTGCATCTCTCTAGAAGCCTTTTTAGAGAGTTTGATATTTCACAGTCAGTTAAATATTTCTTTATCTATTTTGCCACAGGAAATTAAGCTACCAAGTAAATATGCACACCATAAAATCAGGCATTGGTCTCCTTACCCCCCTCCTCACTGCGCAAATAAGCAATAAATGACAAGCTCAAATCTTGCCAGAATTAGTATCAATCTGGAAAATATGCATAAATTAACTGTGGACACATGCCATGTAAATATGTGGTTTGAAATCATTGATTAGCAGTAAGGCTCTGATCTGATTGGTAGTGATCAATTAATCAGGCTTTAAAGCCTGGTACTTTTCTGCATTTAGGCCTTCTAAAGCTACCTCACTCAATCTATAATGTATGCATTAGGTGGAACAAAGCTGCATTTGAAACAAACACATGAGACAGCATTCCTACACACTAGAGTTCAAACAGAGGCTAACATGTTAATACACAAATGAGCAAAATGAGGATAGGTTTCATGTTTGTGTTCTCTTAACAGTGATTTTATTCATACATTTATCAAAACCACCTTGTTTAGCTCATATCCCTCTGATTAGTCAGTGACCCAAACTCAAAACCTGATCTGGAAGATCTGGACATGATGGTGAAAAGAAGGAATCTTCAGAAAATCTACAAAATTCTGAACAACCCAGAGCATCCTCTTTATGACAACAATAGCTTCTACAGTCAGAGGCTTCTTCAGATTCGCTGAACACAGACTGCTGCAGGAGATCTTTCCTGCCCCCATTCATCAACAGTCATGAACATTGAAAATGAAGATTGGGTTTTATTACCGACATCTTGTTTCTCTGGATTATGGAGAAGTGTTATATATGAATGCTTCAACCAAATGCCTTCAATTATTGAATACCGTGTATCATTGTGCTTTAAGGTTTGTAACCGGTAGCAGACGTCTTACAAGGCATTGTGAATTGTTTGCAAAAGCTGAATGGCCTCCTTTAAGCATACAGAGAAACAATCACCTGATGATCCTCATTTATAAATCTCGACTCGGCTTGGCTCCCACATACTTAAACTCTCTCTGACATAGATATGTTATTTCTCATTCTTTACGCTATAATAACATTTTTCTTTTGCATGTCCCACGTATTTGAACTGAAAAGGGGAAGCAAGCATTCAGTGTGATGCTCTTACAGCCTGGAATCAGCTCCAGTCTGAACTCAAGATGTCAGAATTTATTTCATTTGATTTATTTCGAGCAGTTCTTAAAAACAGGCAATAAGATTCTATTAAACAGTGTCAATGCTTTTGAATTGTTTTCTATTGTTTTACACTTGTGCATATCTATTGGTTTTAATTTGTAACCAGGTCACTGTGTTTTGCAGACTTCTGGAAAATGAGGCCTGGATCTCAGTGGGGTTTACCTGGTTAAATAAAGGAAATTAAAAAAAAGAAATCTACAACTTTTTGAAGAACTATTAGTTACACAGCCTTTAATTCTCTTTGGGACCAATAAAGTATTTTTGAATGTGAATCTGTAAATGTTAATGCTGCTGATGGGTAAATCTGGCCCCAGCCTGTTTGGTGAGGGGCATGTTGAAACAAGGAGCAGCACAACAACTGACAAGGACGTGAAGACAGAAAGATACAAGTTAAGACATTTTTCACCTTCTGATTTATTATCAGCACCACAGGTATCCCACAGAGATAGCTGCATTTTTCAAAACAGCACCTGATTGTACGTAGAACTGCTCATGATGAGCGATTAGTTTCAGCGTCAGCACTCACTGACAGTTTGTGTAATGTGAGAGAAATGTGAAAAGAGTCGAGTGTCCTTGCATGGATATAACATTCAGTTATGAGGCTGAGGAGTTCCATAACAGTAGCAAACATTATGTCTGCATTACCACAAGTTTCAATATTCAGTCTGAAATCTACAACAAACGTCTTGCATCTTGCACAGATCTGACCAAAGTTTTTTGTTAAAAGTCTTTGAACCCTAAACCGAGTTGATGCTTAGCACTTTCTCTAAATTCTTTGTTAAATATACTCCTGACATAGTTGACCTGCTAGGGTAGCTGCCCTGGGTCTGCCCAGCAGTGCCATCAGCCCCTCCGACCAGCACCAGCAGGTCAAGAGTGTTACCTCGACGACAGAGACAGACAAGGGCTCGAATAGACAACCCAGCGATAATATATCCACCACTGCTAGTATATAATCGATACTAGAAACATTATTTATTCAAAACACTACTTAATGTCAAAATTGTTATAAATGGACCTATTCACATTTGCTGGAATTGTCACATTTCTTCCAGCAGCAACAAAAGACACTCAGCGCCTCTCCTCCTTCCAAGAAGTTTTGACGTTTAACCTGTCCAGTACATCCAGGAGGAAACGCATGTAACCGTAACTCTGTTTAGCCGACAGGGAAAACACAGCAGTACTATTCAGAGAGCAGACTGCCTGTGAGGCAAACAGACAGGAGAAAAGGAAATGCCTGCACTAATGTTACAAGCTAAAACTGTGACATCAATTTTTGAGAACAACTATAAAAAGGCCCTGTATTAACAGCCTCCTAGACAACATAAGCATAACGCTATCTATTTAACAACTAGCTTCATGGACAGCCCAACGGTCTTCTGTCTGTTTGTGTGCCATCGAAATCCGCTTCCTAGCTCAATCATGCAGAACTCTATCCCTGCAACTCTTTAATATGTTTTGTTATGGATAAACCGATAAATAATGACAAAAAGGCTTAAGTTGTGGTGTTTGGGCCAAGCAATATTCAAAACCTTATGTTGACCTGTCCTCACTGAATCAGTTGGTGTACAGCTGGACTTCAGCCTTACACTGGACACACAGCTTAATTCAGTTGTCAAAGCCAGATTTTTAAATCTGAAACAAAAAGTTTACTATTTTACACACACAAGCCCATATCACATACTTCACATCCTGTTTGTTTTTCTGTTCTAAAAAATTATTTGCATTAAAAGCAAATTGGCAAACAAATGGAAGCACAGCATAGAAAAGCATTTATAAATAATCAAATAATGTAACTATAGGTATATGAACATTTTACTAAGTGTTATCTTATTTTGATGAATCTAATTAAAAGAAGCAATTACAGATTGCTGGAGCAAAATAACTAGTGTGTCTTCCTAAGGGCCACATAAAGGCCGGAGGTTTAGCCTGCTCTGATAGTGACGCTGGATGTTATGTAACCACTGTGCACAAAGGTGAAGGAAGCATCCACCACAGTCACTTTATCTCTGTGTATCATGCTCTTTTGCTGAACCAGACCACAGCTTCTCGTTCATAAGCTTTCAAACCACAATGACACGACATCATGGCGTTTCCACAGCAACCATAGCAGTTGGGACAAAACAGCTCAGTTTAGGCAGTTATGTCAAAAGTTTGATACTGGAGAAAACTACAAATGCAGTATTAAAGATGATCTGAGGCAAGGTTAATTCAGCAGAAAGGAAGAGGGGTAAAATAATACCTTAATTACAGAATTATTAATACCAATAATAGAGGATTACAAGTTTAATGGAAACTGATTAGTCAAAGCTCTGAGCTCAGTTCAGAGCTCAGAATTAAAAATAGTGTTTATTTTCAATTCATTATAAATAAACACTATTTTTAATGAATTAGTTCATGTTCAAACCCAACTTTTCAAGCTGATCTACCATTTAGGAATCAGCCCCGTCTGTCCAGCTCCATAGCCTTGGACACAATGGTGAAAGGAGGGTGGGTGTTGGAGGAGCGGGGGCATTTTCTTTCAGCAAAAGTTCTTCAGCAAACTCACATCCTTTCTCCAAAGCTGCTGCTGCCCCCTCCCCCTTAGTACTCCACCATGCAGAGCCAGAAACAAAATGAAAAGACAGAAAATGGCCAGCCTGATTGGATACAATTTAGCTTTTCAAACTTCTTTAAAGTAGAAAAGGCTTTAAAGTTTCACAGTAAGATGTCTGATGAACAACATATATTGTGTGGGCTATGAAAGCCCACGCAACACATTCTATCTGCTTTTTATTCTAAATAACAGGTAACCTACATTCACCAATGACTATTTACATAAACCGTATGAATTAATACAAATAAACTTGATTAAGAAAAGGACAAAACATTAATTTCACCATCTGATGCACTGTATCAGATTATAGCATAATCTAATTTGCATCTGCAGTCCCTTGGCAACACATAACCATTTCCTTCCTCACTTCCTGATATTAAAACTGAAAAGACATCTCACTTTTCAGATCAGCTAGAATTAGCTAAATTATTTCTATTTGCCACAAGCTTCTCACAACTATTTGCTGGAAATCTGGCCTGTTCCTTCTGACTGGACCTTCAGTTCTGCCACAACATTTCTATGAAACTGAGCTCAGAGCTTTGTGATGGTTACACCCAAACATTGACTCTGGTATCCTAAAGCTGCTCTGTAACTAATGTGATGGTAGACTTAGAGATGAAAGCACTAAAACAGCTCAAATATGATACTTTCACCACCATGCTTGACTACAGGAAAGCAACATGTGCCTTTGTACTCTTCACCTACTTGTCACCACCCACTGTTGACACCATCTAGAACAAACTAATTTGTCTTGGTCTCATCAGACCACAAGATGCGGTTCCATTGATTCCCTACCTTAATCTGCTTGTCATCTTCCCTCTGGGACTCCTCCACCGCCGCCTCTGCTCATCCGTCTATAACATATCACCTTTTGTAAACTAGCTCAAAATACTGCAGCGGGAACCATAAACCCTGCATAAAGCATTCAGTGGCATCTTTGACTCGACTGAGCCCATCCAGCTAATCTCTGAACCAAACATTTCCAAACCTGAAAGCTGAAAATGGCCTTTGACCTTTAAAAGTTAAAACAAACTAATTGAAAACATACATACACAGAAAATGTATTCTTTTACCCAAGTAATCAACAACAAATCGCATTGTCTCATATATTGACAGACATGGGGGAAGGGAGATGAGCAGGAAACATGGCATGAAGCAGTGCATATGCACCTGCATTAGAAAGCAGGTGCATATGCAGAGAAGTAGAGGCACATACTCTACTTCTCTGAAACACAAACTTACTTGCAAAATCAAAGTCACACAGACTTTCAGTGCTTTGATAATCTTATTTCTTCTGCAAATATCCATTTCATTTTTTAGTTTATTTGACAGGAACAATACAACAAAACAAGCTAGAGCTAATTCACAACTCCAGTCCTGGTAGGACATTTACGTGCATTAGATTACATACAATTTAAAAATGAAGATAATATAGAAATACAAATTTCTTCCTACCTATGTATTCGTGAACAACTATTTTGCAACCTCCAAATTTATATAAATATGTTTGAACAGTCTCAGGACATCTGCATTCTCTCATTCTGCTAACGTACTAAAAAATTATAAATATATAAAACTACCATAGGTTCCACAGAAACGGCTGAATGGGAAATGATTCGACAAACAAAAAGAAATACTCAGGATATTTGCAGGTTTCAGCAAGTCAAATTTAAGATTTTAGACATTTTTAATGACATCCCGCTGCATTACAATCAAGCACAGCAAAACGGCCAACGTTTCTGGGTTTTGTTTGTGGTTCTTGGCAGCAGCTTTGTGTTTCTCATACTACGGCTCCCTACACTCTTAACCCTCATAGTGTTGAACTTAAGTACTTTTTGCACAGAATGTGCCTGGCCTAAAGTGAGTTGGCAACAGAAGGGGGTCAGTGGCGAAAATGAACACGCTGCCAACCAGCCATAGATTTGCACTTACCCATAACAGACAAAAAAAAAAAAGTAACTAGCTATTAAGTACGTATTAGCAGCTAGTTGGTGATAGCCTCAACTGCCTCGTGTTACAAAATGCAATAAAGATGTCTCTGCATTACTAAAGCTTTTACCTGACAAAAAAGTCCAGCAGGAGAAAAAAAATATTCTGCCTCAATAAAATGTGATGCATTCAAGGCAAACTTGCA
This sequence comes from Poeciliopsis presidionis, assembly GCA_903068095.1. Classification (NCBI taxonomy): domain Eukaryota; kingdom Metazoa; phylum Chordata; class Actinopteri; order Cyprinodontiformes; family Poeciliidae; genus Poeciliopsis; species Poeciliopsis presidionis. The sequence continues at coordinate 45,739 of CAEGAH010015050.1, read as the reverse complement.
TCTATTTTCTAAATTTAAGATATACCATGGCTTTAATTTCAGATAGATGAATTTAAGACTCTTAAGGATTAGCAACCACACCAAAAAAAATTGTTGTAACATTTATCTACCATTAAATGTGCATCTGTTTTTCACTTAACAGATTTAAGCATCAGCCTATGAATCCCTCCTCCTAACAGATGAATACATAAAAAGTTGTCCTGAGGCGCTGGAATCACCCTCTAGATCTGAATGATTGCTTCCTTTGAGCTCCACCACGACACCAATGTGAGCCCCACTGATAAGCCTTTGTCCTGGGAGGAGAGCAGCTAAATTCCCTGAATTCCACCATCACTATCCAAGCACAGTAAGATTGTGTTCTTCTAGCAGCTGCCATATGTAATTCCTTCTTAATCTTTAAGATTTTAATCTAACCTTCAAATCAATGCTTGGCTTTAGTGGAGTTTATACCATGATGAAGGCGTTAGTGTTGTAAAGTTGAAGTGTGATGTTCTGATTCTGGCTCATCTTCTAAAGTGGTTCATTACCTACAAATACTGTACATAAACGTAAGTGTTTTTAAAATATTCTCTCTATCAAAATGGAATTTTACTTTTACTCTGAAACTTTCTGTTTGTTTGTTGTTTGTCCTGTTTGTCTCTCTGTGTTGCCCTGCGACAGACTGGCGACCTGTCCAGGGTGTACCCCGCCTCCCGCCCGGAACGCAGCTGGAGATAGGCACCAGCAACTCCCGACCCCGTTAGGGAGAAGGGTGACGGAAAATGGATGGATGGATGGACTTTCTGTTTACTCTACAGCGCAGCATAAATTTGCACATAAGTGTTTTGTAAAAGTATTCACTACTAATCTAGTATCTGATTTTGTCTTAGCCATCAACCAAACACCAGCACAAGCAGCAGCACAAGGAAGATTTTGTAATTGCAAAGTTGAAAAAATGCACACATGGTCTTCAACTGTTTTTACAAATAAAGCTGAAATGTGGGGAGTGTTTATGCATTTCATAAGCCTGTTGCAATAAGCAATAAATCGCATGACAAATGCGACAAATTTGTCATGCGACAAATTTGTAATTATTGAGACAATAATTGCAAAAGTCCTAAATGGCAGTTTTGACCCTAATGAAGGGCAATTTTGTTTACAAAGACTTCATAATTCAGTTTATTTTTATTTAAAGTGTTTGAATTGTTTTGTTGTTGTTTTTTTATTTGCATATTTAAAATGTCTTCCACTTCTGGTGTAAACTGTTCTTTAGAAATGAAAGTTTATTGATCTTTGAGAGTACGTGAGTAACTGTTATATCAGTTATATGACATATCATATAACTGATATAACATATCTATTGTTCATGAGGCGTGTCCCTCTGGAGTCACATGAGGTTCCATGAAAATGGTGTCAAAACATTAAGATTATACTTCATATACTTCAAGGGACAATTTATCATCCAGTAAAGTTCATAATAGTGACAGGCCTGGCATTGAAGTCCGTTTTACTCCTTAATAAGAACCAGGGAAATGAACTGGTTCAGTGAACAGGCCGCCTGATCTTGGTATAAATGCAGATGTTGCGTGAAGAACTAAAGAGTGTGTATCCATCCTGCAGCCAACAGACGCCCTCTCCTCTGCATGTGTGTGAAAGAATGAGGGTGGCGCTCTGGGCTTCATCTCCCTTGTTTACAACACACACTACAGTACATAGTTGGTCAACACATACTCTAAGATTAAAGCTGCATCGTTAAAAATGACATTTTAATTCCCTTTTTTGCTTTTTTAGAAATTGTTTTTCTACTAATCTCAAAAATGAAATGGGAACAAGTTTTCCTTTTAGAGGAAATGAAAAAGAAAAATGGCTGCATTTTAGACTCTGTATGTGTGAGGTAAATAAAGGTTACCAAGGTAAAGCAGTAAATACTCAAGAGTGTGTGTCAAGCTGCCAGCAATGCCCAAGCAGGCAGCCCATCTGAGCAGAGCTCCTGCCAGCCGACATCTGTGCAGCACAACCATGGCTGTGGCCCAGCACCACTCTGTCCCCATCAAAGCTTCACTGTGAGAATTATTTCTGGAGGGCCTGAATAGCTGCAGCCCTGCTCTGAAGAGGAGGAGGAAGTAGCTGGCCACTTTCAGCGCACACACACATGCACACACACCATTACCCCAGTGGCCAGGGCTTCAGGCAAAAAGCTTTCTATTTCCTTTGTTAGTCTGGAGAACATTTATCTGTAACTTCCTATGATTTCATCTTTTAGAACCAAAGTACAAAATAAAGCGCAAAACCTGTGGCAGCATTCTGGATACAATGATCATCATGTAGGAAGCTCTGTAAGTGCTGCAGGCCTGGCGGAGCAATCAGACCTGGGACAGCCTGACAAATAACTGCAGGGCTGATTGGTGTCCAGATTCATTTTTTGCACAGTCTGCTTTCAGAGTCATCATATCAGACTCATCTATATTTACATCTACATAGAGAAATTCTTATTCTTTCTTACATGCAGAGCCTTTAAAAAAAGCTTCTGTGTGTTTCTTTTGTGACCCCGCTCCATCCTCTCAGACTGCAACCAGCTAGCTGCTAACACCGAGTTGGGTTCAACTGGAGGGTCATTGCTTTCTACCATCGCCACATGCATGCTGGGTATGAAAGACCACTGCAAAGTCAATGACTCAATGTATAGGCTGAATTGGCTCACATAGAAAACTACTTGAACACACTGATGGAAGAAACTAAGCTTGATTGCACTGGTTTAAGCCAAGGATCTGCACAGTGGATTGAATTGACTCCATTTGTGCATAAGTCAATTTGTTTGTCTTCGCTACATAAAGTGAGCTGAACTTATTGTCCATTTAATCACATGTACCCATGTTCTGGACTTTTGTTCAACTTAAAGAAGGCAGTCAGAGCACATATTGTTGGTTATGCAGGGTTTCCTCCACTTTACCATAAGCCTGGCAGGCCGTAGTGGTGCCAGATAAATCAAAACCAAGTTTGTCTCTCATCAACTGTAGCTCATCAAGAAGGGCCGGCAGAATTAGGGCTGAAACAATTCTTTGAGTCGAGTACCGTGATTAATAAAATTCCTTTTCAAGTTCGGCCTGGGAGGATTTTATTGATTGATGGTAATGTCCAGGTCTTTGTCATTTTTGGGGGGACCAATAAGAATCCTTAAAATAACTAAAATAACCCCAGGCATCAATAACCATGATGCCTGGAGTATGGCAACTTTTCTCCTCCCTGAGCTGCTGCCTGGTGGCAGTGCTCTTCCTCTGCAGTGCGGGGAAGAGCACTGAAGGTGAGCAGATTATATAGATGTGTACTGTACATTAGATAATTAACGTAAGTGTACCTTTATGGACAAACTGGAAAATTGATTATATATCATTTGGGTCTCAACAAATGGGTGGCAGTGCGTGTCGCGGCGGCACGTAGCTGGTAGAGGTTTCAAATTCCGTCGCTAACATAAACACAAAAGCTATAAATGTCTGGGCAAGGTGAGAGTTCATCTATTAAATTGACTGACAATTAATACATAAACAAAAAGAGTATGAACATTTTTTATAAGGATATTTGTGAGCCTGCCTCTTTATTATTGAATTGAATATAATTTCAGATTTTTGTATAGTGAAAGTGTAAAGCTCACATACATTTGATCTAATCTAGTTGTTTTCTAGAGCTTAAATCCAGTCACTAATTTGCTTAGATGCATTTGTGAACAGAATGAGTTCAAACAGAAAGGATTAAACTTGTAGCTATGGTAACAAAATCTAACTATTAACATTTGCACTTTCACAAAATAAAGTTGTCAGCTCATTAAAATCTTAAATTGAAATAGTAAACTATTCAAAGCCTTTTAATTTACCTATGCTGAAACTATTAAATCAAATTTAACATCATTGATATTCTGAATAAACAAATGTTACATTTCTATATGTGGTTTGTGTGAAAATGTAACCATTTATGGGGCCCCTGAAGTCCTGGGGGCCTTAAGCAGCTGTTTGGTTCAATTATGGCTTGGGCTCTAAATGTGATCAGCATTACAAAGTTTTTTAAGATCCACTGACTGATGACTTGGTTGGGAAGTGCAAATAATTTATATTATTTAATTTTATTGCATTTTTTGTTGTTTTTAAGTCTCTAGTTGTGTGTTTAAGCATTGTCAATAATGTCTTCCACAAACATAGCTACCTAGTAATATATTCACATTTCCTGTCAACATCTTTTAATACAAAAACACGGTGGGCTTACCAAGGTTTTTGGGTAAAACCCTGGTTATGTACGTAAAGTGCAAAAATTGCAGTTCTTAGTTTGATGCATTTAATACTCAGACTTTTCAGCATTGGATCTGGTGAGGCACTTATAGAAAATGGGCCAAATTCAATCCCAGCCACATTGACTGATGCATCTCATTGTCAGAAAAAGAACATTTTCCCTTACAGAGAAAAGCCTAAGACTCATCACTATCTGAGAATAATTGTTATTTTACTCAAAATTTCTGGAGTTCTTTGTGTGGATGTGTATGTGAACACATTGCTCTCTAAACACAATCAGCATTTACACGATCAGAAGCATCCTGATGGGTTTCATGTCACAGGTAGCAGTTTTAAGCACAACAATATCAACCAATGTCAAGATGAAACTACAGTGACCATCATCCTCAGGGCACAACTCACAGATGGAGGTGTGGTCTGTCTGTGTGTGTGTGTGTATGTGTGAGTGCCTCAGTGCTGCAGCAGACAGCGCCTCACACACAAGTACACAAACCAAACACTCAGTTTTCCTGCTTTCCACGCAAGCACAGGGGGACAATCTGGATTCTCGCTTTAAACACAAGTCTCCCTGGAGTCCTCTCCCCAGCTTCCTGTTTGAGCCTCAGACCATAAATCCAATTGGCTACTGGGTGCTCAACAAAGGACGAATCGCTGTCAAAACACACAGGCATGCTGTAGAGTTTCTCAAGAGACTATTGCAGGAGGACAACACCCTGGCAACTTTGGACTCTCCTCCACCCACAGGCAGCAACGATGGCTCCAAAAATCCACTGCTGAGATATTTGTATCTTGGCTGAGCACAATGTAAGCAGCAACATGACACTTCAGTGGCATAAAACAAATGCAGAGAGGCTCTGACCCCCAGGCGACAGCTCAGCAACTCACAGCAGGCATGAACAGGTTACTGGTTTGAGGTTTACCAACATTTCAAACAGCTACAAACCACCAAAATGTTCCCAATTACCACTCCCTTATCTTGAAGTCTTTATCGAGTATTGAGACAGCAGCGTTTCATTCAACTGACAGTAAACACAGCACTGCCCCTCCCACACCTGCTGCTGCACATGTTGGTCAGCTGGCTGAAGTAAGGATTCTACTGCAAAGTGAGAAACGCTCTCAGTTAAAAAACTAGCTGGTATTTGTTTGTTTTTTTTTTGCTCAATTATGTTTCTACATAATGTTCCAAATTATTATGCAAGTGATATTTTCTCAGATTTTCTTAAATGGTCAATGCAAATGATGGTCAATATAATTTTCAAGTCATGAACAGCATAAATCGAATTTTACTGAACAAAGTTCCTCATAAGAACAGTATTTGTCAAAAATAAAAAACTCAAAATTTGAATGTGCAGCATGAAGTGGTCACAAGTACTAAAATCAAAAGCTATTTCAATCAAAAACATCTTAACAGTTACTGTGTTCATCTGGACCATCTAGGGTTGCACAGCAGTCATCAGTTAACAAGTCTGTTTGAAAATGAATCTATATGAACGGCTGGGCCCGCTGCGACCATCTCTGCTTGTGAGCTGGTTAGGGGTGGCTGAATATAGGTTCATGCACCGCAAGCCTCTGGAGGATCCTCCACCTTGAGGTCCCAGAGGCACCAGCAGCTTCAAATAACTTTTTGTTGCTTTGTAAGGGCATTTTAGCCACTGCTCTCTTAATCCCATGAATTTGTCTAAAAGAAACCTTCCTCATTGTCTGCACAAACCCATCTTTGTTCTGAATCAGACACAAATCTCTTAGCAGTATGATAACACTTCAGTTTTCATTAAATATCTAATGTTTTCATATCTTGTCATACGGCTCTACACTATCTGATGATTTTGTCAGCAAAGAGATCCTTTCTCTTTCCCATATTGCTTGAAACCTGTGGCCTGCTTAATGATGTGGAACTTCCTTCTTAAGTAGATTTCCAATAATTGAGTTCACCAGATAAACTAATCAACCCAGCACTCTAAAATTAATTATAGTGATTCAAAGAGCCCCGACACACAATACTATTTATAAATTTAATAGCACAACAAAAAATGTAATCTTTATGACACTTAAATCCAATTTTCATAATAATTTGGAACACAGTGTATATTAAAGTAATGACTAAATGTAAACAATTTTTATAGCATTTGATGAATGAAACAAAAGTAGAAACGTCCATAATTTATTAGTCGAATAAATGATAAACAATTTGATAAATGCCCACCCTTGTTTAGGAACATATGCTACTACTTATTAAAGACCAGAAGACAAAATTGTTATCCAAACCTACTATTTCTATTTAAAAACCCGCAATATAAATTTTTCAAGCCTAGTCAATACAGTTTTCAATTCAACTCCAACTCACAACAGAAAATGTCTCAAATCACTTTTCAAATTAAGAATTTTTTTAAAGTAAATACTATTTAATTATACAATAAAATTAACAGTCATCTAAACTCATTCCAAGTTAATGCTAGTTATCAAACCAGGTCTCTTACTGGTAGGACTCACTCCATCTGGACAGGTATCAGGTGCACTGTGTGTGTCGTCAAATTTGCAGCAATCCCTCATGCTGAGCATGCAAACAGCGACAGTAGAAAGGAAAACTCCCCTGACAGGTTTAATAAGCAATACTTAATAGCAATCAATATGTTTAATTATTTTAGAAACAGTAGGAATAAAATGATTGGTTCTTTCTTTTAAGTTAAGAAATAAGAAACGTTTTCACATTTCTGTCTTTTGGAAATGTCATACACTCTCATGCCCAGCTGTTAGCTATGTCAATTATTATTATCAGACAGGAACATTAGTCTAATGAAATGAAAGAATGAGCAGAGGAAGTTGTGTTCCTGTTCGTAGCTGTGCCACAGTGCAGCAGCAGAGCGGCGATGACGTCAGCTGTGAAGCTGTCAGCGCCTACACTTGTAAAACATTCCACTGGATGACAATCAGCAACCACAGTCACACACAAAGACTGGGACAGGATGGCTGAAATACTGAAGCACAAGCGGATACTTAACTGAACGGACAAAATTCCTCATATTATTAGAATCAAGGTCAGCTCCCTCTTGAAGCTGCTTTCTGCCAGGCTTTATCTCACAGCCATGAACCACTTTCACTAGTTTGGGCATGTTTATAACCTAAGAATAAGATTTGAAAGAAAATGAATGTATATCTGACAGGGAAAAGGAAGCAGCAGAAAAATGGCTTCAGGTCTCTGAAGAGCATGGGCTGTACACACAGACACAAGAGCTTTCTAAGAAAACTGGAGCCTAGACGAGAACTAGAGCCAGGATGCCAGCAGGAGTTATTTCTGAGACAACAGGAGCCATGAGGAGGATGGTGCTCCTGTCCAGACAGATGATGTCACCCTGGATACCTGGTGACCCTAGATACCTGATGATGTTACCTGGTTGTGTTGGTTGTAGTTCTGGTTATCATACCAAAAAGCGTTTGGCTGTAAACTTAATTTTCTCTGGGTTCTGAGTTCACTGTTACTTCTTTGTCGTTTCATTTAATTGGACTGAAAGAATCAAAAGCAAACCTGTTCATTTTTCCTTCTACTGCAGGTCAGTGTCACTCCCATCGTTTTTCATTTTCATGGTGACATGACTGAAACAGGGAGTGAAGCAGACAGTGTGGGGTCACCAATAAAACCGCTGGCATCTCATGCGGTGGCCACCTCGCGTACCTTCACAGCTGCAATCCTGAAGTTACTAAACAGTGATCTGTGTTAAAATTTTAGTTTTTATGTCTAAGCAGCTGCTTAGTTCATTAATGCCTTGGGTGGGTTAGATTAGGATTTCAATAATATTTTGACATTTCCTGCCAACTAAACATTTCATAATAGAAAAACATGGCGGCCTGACCACCAGCAAGTCTTCTGGAGGAAACCCCTGGGAGTGTGTTTATCTTAAATCTACCTGTTCATTTAAAAGTGACCTGTAGTGAAAACGGCTGGAAAAAAAAAAAAAAAACTATAGTGATTTTAGGAAGAACACACCTCAGAATGTCAAAATATTGCAAAAGATATTTTCTGTATGTACAGACATAAATTTGTCTGTACATGTTAATGAATATTAACATGTACATAATGAACATTAACATGTACAGAGTTTGTACATGTTGATGTACTCTGATTTAGCAGAGTAGCTCTGCTAAAACACAGTAGAGGTACTCTACAGTAGCTCTAAACATTTCATCATCCTTACACAGCAATCTATGAGTCAAAGTATAAAATGACAGAATTTAAGAACATCTGTTTTCTACTCAAACAACAAGTCTTGGCAAACTACCAATTGGTAATTTTAGCTTCAGGCACTTTGTTCACTTTTAAAGCAGCATTAACAGAAAACTTCTCCCTGCCACGGCACTGAATGCAGCGATTATTGGCTGTTGGAGGATTTTTTTGCACTATCATTTATTAACTATGCACTTAAACCAAAAGCATATACTTTTATGAATTTAAGAAGAAATTAGCACATTAATTCCCCTTTAAGTAAAATATTCTTTAGTTGAAAACAAATCTAAGTCGGTAACAACATGAATCAACATGTCAGAACTCAACGAAAACCAGAAATCCATGTTTCAGTCAAATCTGTCACTAAGACTACTGAATATATTTCTAATTCAGAAATATATTGCAATATTATATTAGCTGATTTTATTTGTACTACACGTTCATGTTCTATATGCCAATAAAATATATATATTCCAAATATATTTAAATTTATCACTTAAACAAATAACTTAATAAGGTAAGTTATTTATTTTCTATGTGGTATTTTTCTTAATCTGGGACCTGAGTCTAAATTTCAGACCACGAGCTAGTGAGGTGGTATGACAAGACAAAATCCTTGAATATTTAGAGGTCCTAATTATAAGAATGTTACAAAAATATTTTGAAAGCCATTATGGAACTGGTTCTGCATGCAACACTGGAAGGTGATTCATTGCCTAAGCAGCAGCTGTGAGTGAGGCTGAAATGAGCACAATGTTTCTTTATCTTTACAGTATCTGCAAAGGCTGCTAACATTCTAGCAGTACAATATGAGAAAATCATGTGGAAGCACTATTATTGTTGAATATTGGGATGGTGACATCTTTGTTTCTCCTCATTTCAATGTTTCCATGTTTCCTCACACCGTGGCTACTGTCACCTGTATCAGGAAGTCAGACTAACAGAATCAATACATGATCAACTATAATATCAACAAGTGTAGTAAGACTGTAGGCAAGATAGTCAACAAATCTTGCCTACAGTCTTACTATATTCACTTTGCACACAAGTCATGACAACATATTTGCAATATGTTGCACACCCTCAATTGAGACATTCAATAAAGTTGCTGAATATTGAATGTTTTCCCAAAAAAGTGCAGCCCTGTGTGTGTCAGTATTTCAAGTAAAAAAAAAAATGGCAGAGTGGCAGCTGGCGGCTGAACAACAGAGTCAGCTCCCATAAACATGGGCTGTAGTTCTCTATGAAAAGGCACAGGGTAAAGATCCAGACCTTCAGAACTTTGTTGAATGCCCTCCCTCTTCTCTCTCTAACCATTTCCTGTCTACGCCTTCAAAGTAAAAAGCACCACAAGAACAAGAGATGAATCCAAAAACATATCGGAAAACTTTTTATCCACCAGCCTGCAAAAGCAGCTGACAGGTCAATGGCACACTGCAGTGTAAGGAAAAACACCTGATGAAAGACCACCAGTCACTGATTGGTTTACTGGAGACTTAACTTTAATAACCAGAAGAGGCAGAACATGTCTAAAACAGAGCAACAGATAGGCCTACTCATAATAAAAGTACCATAAATTAGATCCTTCATTAAGCTAAGAAACAAGGTTATCATTCTGTCTACTTGCCTTGAACAATACATGTCATATTTTCCGAGCAAAATACCAAAAGGTGGGTCAAAGTGTGTGTGAAGTCCTTTTTTAAAATCCTGGTTAATATTTTGGGAGCATGCTTTCACAATTAAAATATCAGCATGTTTCATCTCTTCCATCATGAACAATTATAATATAGACATTCCCCAATTAACATTTACATAAATGTACATCGTGGTCGTGGTGAAGAGGGAGCTGAGTCAAAAAGCGAAGCTCTCAATTTACCGGTCGATCTACGTTCCTACCCTCATCTATGGTCATGAGCTTTGGGTAATGACCGAAAGAACGAGATCGCGAGTACAAGCGGCCGAAATGAGTTTTCTCCGTAGGGTGGCTGGGCTCTCCCTTAGAGATAGGGTGAGAAGCTCGGTCATCNGTCATCCGGGAGGGACTCAGAGTAGAGCCGCTGCTCCTCCACATCGAGAGGAGCCAGTTGAGGTGGCTCGGGCATCTCGTCAGGATGCCTCCTGGACGCCTCCCTGGTGAGGTGTTTCGGGCACGTCCCACCGGGAGGAGGCCCCGGGGAAGACCCAGGACACGCTGGAGGGACTATGTCTCCCGGCTGGCCTGGGAACGCCTCGGGATTCCACCAGAGGAGCTGGAAGAAGTGACTGGGAGAGGGAAGTCTGGGCCTCCCTTCTTAAGCTGCTACTCCGGATAAGAGGCAGACGATGGATGGATGTTTACAGTTATTAGCTGTGATCCAAAATGGCACACAAGCCTAATCCGTAAATACTCTTGTTTTGGTTTGACATGATGCTAATCCCAAGCAAACAAACAAACAAACAAAAAAAGGATTTCAGGTGATAGACATACAAAGTAGGAAGTAGCTGTGAATTAGATACCTGCTTTTTAAAGGTTTTTACAGAAACATATCTCACAGTCCACAATCAGAATACGTTAAGACCACAACATCGCTGTCAAAGCACCAAGACATGACATGCAGTAGACATCCACAGCTCAACTGGACAAATGTCTTTTATGAAAAGGCTTTCCTTCTTGTTGAAACAAAGCCCAAGGACCTCTGTTTGAAGGAGACACCACAACCCGAAGGCTGCTCTGGTCAGAACAGACCAACATTAACATTTTTGGGGGTTTTTGCCTCTGTTCAAAATACTGAACCATGAAACACAATGGTGGCAGCATTATGTTGTGGAGAAGATTTCTTCTACAGGGAAATTGAAGCTGGTCAGGTTCAGTTTCCAGCTGGGCAATAACCTGTAAACAGCCACTCAGCACTACAATGGAATGAATGAGATCAACACATTGTTGTGTTCGAATGGCCTAGTCAAAGCCTCAAAACCGATTCAAAATCCGTGCCAATACTTTTCTCCATCCAATCTCACCGAGTTTGAGCTCATTTGGGAGGAAGATGGGTCAAGCCGGTCGAAGTAAACCCCAAATGACTTGCAGCTACAGATGAGTATCAAGTATTCACTCTGTGGTTTTAGCTACATTGTGGTTGTAATTAGATGTGAAAATAAAGCTTAAGGGATGTAAATACTTGAGCGAGGCAGTTTATCTGATTTACTTACGTAACACTATCCTTTCGCTGTACAACCAGAAAACAACAAATTCTGCTCTGCCTGGTGCAGGATTATGCTTGTTTCCTGTGCTTAATCAACTGGAGTCCAATATAATAAAAGTGAACTGACAGTCATATAATTTAGAGTTCAACTGCGTTAAAATTGTACCACAGCATGTGATCAACTTGCCGCAAAAAGACACCGAGACAACGCTGTGCTCCACATGGATGGATTAGTCACTTTGCGAGGTGGTTGGTGAAAGTTTGAGGCGGTGGATGAATCAGGCGCAATATGTGATGCGTGTGGGAGATTCGGTAAGGACAGAGAATGAATCTAATGTTAGATCCTCGTTGCTATTACTAATTTATTAGAAGTTTTCTTTGGAGAGCAAAGAGGTCATCCTCACCCTACAGCAACAATAAGACATTACATCTTCTTAAGTATTGATGTTACATTGACAAATGGTCAGGATGAAAAGCATCTCAATTTAGGTCATTTTACATCCTATCACCTGCTGCTGTAAGGCATCTGGAATGGCACCAGCATGCTAACGGAGCTAGCTGCTTTTACTCACTTACCCCCTCCCACCGTCTCTGCCTCCCATGCTCACTCTGCTTCTTTCCCTTCCAGCGATCATAGTGCAGAGAGTCCAGTCTGAGCTGTCTCAGCAAGTCTCTTCCCTGCAGAGCGACGGGCGGGTGAGTCAGGCTGCTCCCACTCACATATGCCTCCCGCATGTATAAATAGCGTGAAAGCCACACAATATGACAGTTGGGACAAAGTCACGAAGCACAAAGAAATTTAAATGCTGACATTTAGGATTTAGGAGAATTTATTCAGTGTTTTTGTGTAAATTTGGCTCTTAAGGCCGTCGATCATTCTCGCGACTCAGTCTTTTGGGGACAACTCATCAGATTTGGAAAGCCTTTCGCTCTTACGCGTCCTGATCGACGTCCCTCTGCGTTTGCAGGTGGACGGCAGGGTGAGCTACGGCAACGATGCGCTGATGCCGGATCAGGCCTACAGCTCCGCTCCGATGGAACCCGGCCTGGACGGACTGGGCTTCATTCACCCGGAGAGCTTCAACCAGCCAAACACTGAGAACCACGGTAACGGTTAATGTAAAAGGGTCTAGGTGAAGTAAAACATGGGAACGGTGAACTTCTTTAATAATAATGAAAAAAAAAACCCATTAGATTAAAAGTACTTAACAGGACTTTTATGTCCCTGAAGCCAAACTTTTAAGGTGAGCTCTTGTCCTAATTGGACTACTTTAAATTCAGTATCTTTGAAAAGCAGCATTATATCACCAGCACATTTCATTAGTATCAGATGGTCTGCTCGGGTATTTGTATAATTTCTTAGTTAGTTGATAGTTGAACTTTAGGCGTCTCTGCAGCTCTCTCCCACACAGACGCCTGTCTGAGCGGCTGTCGCCAACGCAGGCTCTCTTTTGCAAAGACGTTCAGTCTTTGTAAAACCTTTTGTTTACTGTGGAAAACCAAGATTCATTAGCGCAAAGTATCACACGACGTGCCTGTAATTTAGAGTTGCAAGTCGCATACATGAAAGCAGGTTGTAATTGTTACAAACCACATGATTCCCTGATGAGGCAACTTGCATATCAACAGCTATCAGATGTTTGGTTTAATCCTATTCAACATTGTTTTTCTGTTTTTCTCTGCAGTTGAGCCTGTCGATGCTCGTCCCAATCCAGACAGAGGACTCCCGACACGACCTGGTATGTGTCTGTGTTTGCCACACCCTTTTTAATTAATTAATTTATTTATATATATATATATTTGATGATACTAAAAGTAGATTATGTAAAAAAAAAACAAAAAAACAAAAAGGTTAAAAACACGTAAATATTTTACCAACCATTATTTTAGGGATTTGTTCAAACTAAAATATCTCAACATTTTGATGAAATGCTGTTTTACTTCTCACAGATACATGTAATTCTTATTTTACGGACTCTTTTTGTTTTTTATTCTGGTACCAACATGAAAAAAAAAGCTGTAAATATATATATATATATATCTATATATATTGCACCTGTATCTGCAGGTGCAATAGTTTACAGTGTAGTAAAGTTTTACAGTTTACTAAACTCCACACCCTAATTTCACCACCTGCCTTCATCATGCAACACTTTGTATAACTAAAAGGCTTTTTTTTTTTTTTTTTTAGTAAAATGTTGCTGTGCAAGCATAAAAAAGCACGTTCCATTGAAAACATCTATCATCCGTAGTTTCCCGAATAAAAACTGATGAGATTGGATTTTATTTTCTGTTTCTGTTTCTCACTGTGTTTTTACTGGACATCGTAAAAACAAAAGAAATAACTCTGGCTTGGAGTCAAGTCTGTCTGATCCCTTTCAATTTATCTGGAGACCGTTTCCACTCAGACCAGTCGGACAAAGGACCCGTATTTACGTGCACATTTCAGCCAATCAAATTCATCACGTTGTTTGTTCAGGAAAGTACCTGGCTAAGTGGCCTTACTGCATTCATATCTCGTGACTGCAAAACAATTTTACTTTTGTTCTTGAAGGAATGTTTTTTTTTCCCCTCTTAAGCTACAATAACATTGTTAATCATTATGTTATTGCTTTGTGGGGTTTTTTTTTTACCCCACAAAGCAAACAGGTGTGTGACAAAGCATTTTGAAGTGAAACTTTCTGTTTTCAAATAAGATTGCTGTGTTTGATTTCAGTTTCTGCCTTGAAGCCAGAAGAGATGCCAGCGGTGCGGATGGACACCGAGGAGAGGCAGAGCGCTGGATACGAGGTTTACCATCAAAAACTGGTAGGGGTCGCCACGCAGGTCATTCCCGCCTCCCAGAGTAGTTTAGAACAGGGTTCCTACGCAGTCTGGAACCCAGATTGAGTCTTTTCCTGGATTAAAATGAAAAAATAAACAAAAACTAAAATTGACACATTCAGATCCAGACTTGTTTCTCTCTTTTGTGCTCTGCCAGATCCGTCCATCATGAATTCAGTGAAGCTTTTATACATATCCTTTGAAAAATATATGTACTTTCCAACTTTGGAAAGTTTATGCACTTTCCACAGTACATATACTGGAAAAACGGAGCTCTGAAAAATTGAATCCAATAAATGAATTAAGGGGTAGAAACTCTATTGTTACTTAAAAAATCTTTACTTTTGGCAAAAGTTTTTATATATCCTATGACAGCAAAGATTGCAACAATGCATCCACACCATAAAGACTTTTTAAATGTGACTTTACCAAATACAAGAAAGCTGTTTAAATGCTACAACATTTTGTATGTTTGTAGCATAAATAGTCCGGACTGACGCATCTCATTTGTAGGTGTTTTTTGCTGAGGACGTGGGGTCCAACAAGGGCGCCATCATCGGGCTTATGGTTGGAGGGGTCGTCATAGCGACAGTCATCGTCATTACTTTGGTGATGCTGAGAAAGAAGCAGTACACCTCCATCCATCACGGTGTAATCGAGGTAAAAGGCTAAAACCTACACGATGTGATATTCTATAAAGTTCCTCCGTCATAAACTCCCTTTTCTCTTCTGTGTTGTTTTTGTGGTTGAAGGTGGACGCGGCAGTGACTCCCGAGGAGCGCCATCTGGCCAAGATGCAGCAGAACGGCTACGAGAACCCGACCTACAAATTCTTCGAGCAGATGCAGAACTGAAGGGCCGCTGGCTGACGTTTCCTTCAGATGTGCCCCGCCCGGCTCCACACGGTCACCGTCGCGCTCTCTTCCATTCCGATCCCTTGCCCTGAGCCCCTGCAGGGACGGCGAGGGCGGCTGTCAAAGCTGGTTTTTAACGTTTCAAACAGAAAAGATCAATCTTTTGCATGTCTCAGTCAGGGGTTTGGGCCAAAGGATGCTGGCATGGAACAAATATTTTTTTAATCTTTTTTTTTTTTTTTCTTTCTTGCTTGATTGTACAGAGCTAAAAAGTTCCCTCTCCCCCACAACTCAAGCAGACAAAGGTACCCTGGTTTACCTGCACGTTTCAGCCAATCACAACTCTTTGTGGTGTTTGTACAGGAAATACCTTTGTGTTTATATGACATCATCATCTGCCCTCAGAGAACAGGTCAGGGCTCTTAGAGCTCCTCGCCGCACGACTGAAGTGTTTCAGAGTAGGTTTTGCATAAAAAGCAGAAAACAAAGAAAAAAAATATATCCTCAATCAAAGTATATTAAAAGCTGATGATATTTAATGTTTTGTTTTTTCATGTGTAATATAATAAGCCAGAGATTAGCTGTAAGTAAACGTAGTGCATGGCATTATTGAAGTACGCGGACGTCCTGAGAGCGGACCTCCCTCTAGGTATTTTAGCAGGATTGTATATTTCCAGTGTCAACTTTGTGATCTCGTGATATGAAGGAGAAGAAAAAAATGAAAAAAAAAAAAAGTATTGAGAATATGTTCTGCTTTGTCGTCGCACAAGACTTGCTTTAACTGAAACCCGCTCACCTCCATGCTTCACTGTTGCGTTAGCTGCATGGGCCAAATGCTCTCTCCTCGTGTAAAATATGAAGTCTACTAGAATCTGAAAGGAAGAAGATCGTGTTGCTGTTTTGCGTTTCTATGCACTTGTCATTTCCGAAGCCTGACTATTATCACCAAATATGGAAAAGCGCTCATTTTGATGCCGACTGTCGCCGCACTTTGTGACGTCTTCTTTTGTTTTAGAACGAAGATTGAAGGGGTAGTCCAGAATTTTGCAACGAGGTTCTGTGGCAAGATCGTAAGCAGTTAGTATCTTACCTGCTGTAGATAGTTCAGTGTTCACCTCGCTCTAACCCATCATGCTTCTTGTGAATCATGCGTACAGCTTAAGGGTCAGCATTGTGACACGCACGGCAAAGGTCTCAGAAGAAATCTGAACAAAAAGCATGAAAATATCAAGTTTTGCTCTTTAAATTGACTAATATGAACAGAACTTCAGACACGGCAGCAAGGAGAAACATTGAGCTGCTTATGTTTTGCAGGACCTCTTGCAGCTTTGCATATGTAATATCAGGAGGGTAAAAATACAATTTCATTCAAATATGTTTCTATGCTTTTAAGCGTGCTGTGAGAAAGTCATGTATTTGACTATTATTATTTATTTATACTGTACATATGTGAGCCGTAGTCACATTTGCAGTCGGTGGGTATTTCTACAAAAGCGATTCTTTACCTCAGACGTGCGCCGCCAATGACCTTCCTGCGTGAAACACGTACTGAGGATGGAACTTGTAAAAGCTTTTCTGGTCAGAAAAGTGAGGCAATTTAAAAAAAAAAAAATCAACATTTTGCACTATTTTTCTTATGCTGTTGATGTTTTTAAAGTTTTGGAGTTGCTTTAAGCCTTGAGGATAAAAATCACCTGGACTGATACTAAACGAACACACAAACTGTAATGTGCTGCAAATAAGATATTATCTGCTTCTAACCTCGAACAGAACCTCGCTCCTGGATCCTGAGCTATCCCTTTCATGTTAAGCTTTAGAAAGCTGTTTTTGTTTTTAGCAAAGCATGTCATTCCTGATTTTACTAATATCTTGATTGTAAATACTTGGCCGACGGAGCATCTGGGGTTGTTAAGCCACCGAAGTGATGGTTTCCAGTTGTCTGCTCTTTTGTCCTCGTCTAAAAATCCTCACATTGACCCTTTTTGTTTCAGATCTGGCAGCAATATTGTACAGAGCGGGAGTTGTTAATCAGACGTTAACTTAGGGCAGTACTTCCTGGAAAGTGCTCAGATGTTCTCCAAACGGTTCTGTATTTACGCCACAAACATTCCTTCACCAAATCAACCCTTTCTATTTTTCTACATCTGCTGTGTATACATGTACAGTGCTGTAACGTTTCTTTCCTTGCATATCTGTTGTAATGCTCCTCGAAACGAAAGACATGTTCAACTCCCCTTAAGTTATTATAATAGTTACCATGAATGTGACATGCATATATTGCATTATTATGAAGATACAACACATATCACCTCTGCAAATGTACAGACACCAACTGAAGCTCTTAAATCAGGTGAATGTTTGATTAAATGCTTTTCCCCCCTTCATTGTTTTAGTGACCTTCCTTTTGTGTGTAGTTTGAAACATTTGCTTAAAGTCAGAAAAAGCTTTCTACACTCCCCCATTCCATAAATAAATTTTGAATGTACATATGACTGCCTGTTTCTTTTTTTGTGTGTGTGTGGGTTGCAAGAGTGGGGGTGGGCTTATCTGGAAAAGATTTACGGTTCACACAAAGTTGATAGAAAATGTTTGTCTCTTTATTCCCCCCTAGTGGACAAAAAAGGGTCCAGCACTTCAGGGAAACGCACTAAATAAAATACAAAATGGGTCTTATGAAAATACACTTGCCTTCGTGGCTATCAAAAAACATGACATATTTGTATATACAGTGGATTACAGACAAAGAGCGCACAACACCAAGCCTCTAATAGCAGTTTCAGTCACTCATTCAGCCATGCACACGACAATCTGTATTTATAAACGCATTCTTTCCTCGTCCTGAGCTCACCTCTGTTGGATAGAGTTAGTGAAAAGCTAAAAAAAACAAAAAAACATCACCTGCCTCAGTCTAAGCTGAATTTAACTGTGTATACAACAAAGTATTTTTAATCCACACTGATCGGGGACCAGCTTTGTGTCTAAAGGGACGCATGATTTCCAGCCAGCGCCGCGGCCTCCTTCAGCTGTCCTTGTCCAGCGTGGTGGCCAGCGTCACTGTGGTGATGGGCTGTCCGAGGCCGTGCATCTGAATGCGAGCCAGTTTCTTCTGCTCGCACTCCGTCACCAGGCTGTTGAGCTCGGCTGCGCTATAGCCAATCAGAGTCCTCAGGTCGCACACAAACTTGTAGACGAAGCGCTTGCCCTGCACTTTGCTGATCATGTCCCCGTCGTAGTAGTACCTGAACCGCAACAGGCAAAGTTGATCATTAGTAAAAAAAAAAAAAAAAACACAGTGTGCATCTCTACTCTATTTTTAAAGCTACAATATATAACTTTTATTTTTTTTTAAAATATATGTTCTACATATTTCTTATAATTCAAATAATCTGTGGGAATAAAACCCAAAAACGAGCTCCTCAGCTTTCTCCCAGTGCTACCTGCAGAAATACACTGCATGTCCAGAGACAACCTATCAGAGTCAGAAGGAGGGTCTTAGCGCTGCTAATCAACTTCCTGTACACACTGCTCACACTGTCCTCCTTGCTCTCTGCTACAACATAGCTAGTTCCTGACAGCAGACGCTGTCATTAATGCTAATGCCAGTTAGCATGGACACCAACAACAACGACTAAGCGGTTTCCAGAATGGTGATTTGTTTCTTCGCCATTAGCACATTTAGCAGCTCATACACATGGGTGATTGAGAGCGCTAAAACCTTCCTTCTGGCTCTGATTGGTTGTTTTTGACTGTGAATTGTGCATTTCAGCAGATTGTAAAAGTAATAATATAAAGTGGAGGAGCTTTATTTACGTTGTCAAAACATAGTGACAGTTCTAAAAAATATATGTAAAAAACTTTCACCGTGCCTTAAAGTTACTTACCGCAGCTTTAAGGCACTGTGTATGACTGTGTTCAGTGGAACAATATCACCTTCACTCAATGTAAACAGGAAAGACACTCCTGCCAAGTGAAGTGAAAAAGTTTCCACTCCAATAAAAAGAAAACAAGCACCGTGGATTTTTTTTTAAAGCTAGTTTTTTTTTTATTTTGCCGCTGGGATGGGCTTCCCTAAAGTAAAAACCTCGCCCACTGTGCCAAGACGTTTTCTCAACCTACCATGTGAGAGTTTCAGCTGATACTTGGATCACACGCACTCCCTTCCATAAGATTCACTTTTACTTATAGGAAAAACCTGAACTGGTTAAACAAGTCCAAGCACTATAAATAGATTTACTGAAACAATCTTCAACCGCTCTACGAGGCTTTGTCACGTCCGCTGAAGTGTAAACAGAATATGTGGAAATCTAAGCATGCCCGGCCTTGGCGGAAAACATGCTTCATCAAAGCATGATGCATTATGGGTCGTTGCTCAAGAGGTGCTTTAAGGTGAATCTAGAAACTTTCCTCAACACGAATCAGCAACCTTTACAACGCTGAGGTTTAATTATAGAAAAATAACTTATTTGACAAAAACTGCTACATTTTTGATTACCTTTACATTTTAAATAGAGCTAAGTTCTTTAGCATTTTTGGGCCACAGTGGGGAGAGGAGGTGGATCGGCATGTTGCAGACCCCTGCGCTACACATAACCTTTTCATGCAAGACTAAACGTTTTAGTCACATACAAGAAGAGCACCTTCTTTATTTTCCTGGGGCAAAACCCTGGCCTTTCTTACATGAAGCTCAGATTTGTGGATTGCATCATTACTCTCTGTTCCGTCAGACTCTCCTGCCTGAGTCACCGCAGGCCTCTTGGCTGCTCCTGCCTTTCCAGACCTTCAGGGTACAGTCGTGGAAAACCCTTTTCATTCCTGCATAAGGGATTGAACCATTCTAAGCTTGGTATCAACCTTCATTTAAATCTCCCCACAAAGTTTTATCCCTGACCCGTCTCTTCTGTTTCTTGGTCTTCACTAACTTCCTCCACTGAACCTCTGAGACTTTCACAGAACAGGTAGATTTATACTGGAGTCACATGTGAGCGTGAGTGGACTTAATGTAGCTATTAGTTGATGTCTGAAGGCATCTGGTTGCACAGGACTTTATTGAGGAGTGTCAGAATAAAGGGGCCCAAAGATCAAACCAGCATCCCTAAGCTTTAATTTAACTTTATTTTATGAATAAATTCACAATTAGGCACTATTATCATATAAAACACAAATACAACACACTAAATGTCTGGGTGTAACTTAATAAAATGTCAAGGGGTTTTAATACTGCTATAGATGCCACATTTGGAGCTAAATAATTCAGCCACTTAATTTCTTAAGATTTCTTTTTCTTTTTCTGTTTTTTTCTTTTTTTTTTTACAAA
Organism: Poeciliopsis presidionis; assembly: GCA_903068095.1. Classification (NCBI taxonomy): domain Eukaryota; kingdom Metazoa; phylum Chordata; class Actinopteri; order Cyprinodontiformes; family Poeciliidae; genus Poeciliopsis; species Poeciliopsis presidionis. Next base: position 25,094 of record CAEGAH010015050.1, on the reverse strand, counting down.
ACCAAAGAAATAAGCTATTAATTAATTTACAAATTAATTAATGGCAATTTAATGAAATAAAAAAAATAAATCTGGAAGTATTTAGAAATTTTTGAAGTCCCAAACTTGAGATCAATAAATTGAACACGATCAATCAGGAATGTTTCTAAGCCCAAATATCATTATGTAAGTAAGCCATATATTTCTGCATCAATTTGACACCAAGGTTAGAGTTCAGTTCCTGGAAGTCCTTAAACCTCGAGGTAAAATGCATCTAAAATAACCCAGTACTTCTGAGAGAGAGAAACATGAAATAAATGAGGAGAATCAAACCTCAGGGCTCTGCTGAGCTTCTCGTAGTTCATCGTCGGCTTGTTTTTGCGTTGGCCCCATTTCTGCGCCACAAGCTCCGGCTGGTTCAGCTTGAACTCTCCCTCCTCTCCGACCCAGGAAATGCAGTCTCTTGCGTCTTTGTCCGTCAGAAGCTCCAGCAGGAACTGCCAAAGCTGGATCTGACCATTGTTACCTGAAAACCATGGAGACGGGGCAGCCATCACAGAGGAAATAATAAAATTAGTCTATGACATTAGCAACAATCAAAGACAGTGACAATCATTTCTATATGAGGGTCACCAATAAAACCGATTAATGGTATTATCTGTAGAATGTAGTCCTGTAATATAGAAATGTTTATATATATTGATATAACTCCTCAATGGGAAATGAAACTATATACATGTTGAGGTTTGCGTGAGACGTTACCTGTACGGTTGCCGGGGGAACTGCGCTCCTCTCCTGAAATTCTGGGCGCTCTGGGGCCCCGGTTGTGTTTCAGTACTTTTATAGCGGTGGGCGTGCTCACTTGAGCTGGAATTATCTGAACAGCTACAAAGACAAACAAGTGATCAGGCACATTGCAGCCAATATATTTATGAGTCACTTGTTTTTCTGTGCTAGGATAACGTAAGCCCCACACATCACACCAAACTCAGGTAACTGGATCACTTGAAACACTTACGTTGATCTATAGTGACAGTGGCGTCCCCGCCCGACTGGTCCTGACTGGCCAACACGTCTGAGATAAATATAAAGAATTACTCTCTTTACAGAGGCAAATATTTAGCAAACAACAACAACAACAACAACCCTTCTAGTATTTAGAGCACACAGAGGCTTGTTGTGACGTACATTTGCGCAGCAGCTCCAGGTGGCTCCACAGTATCTCTCCGTTTGGCACTTTCTGAAGGAACTCCTCTTGGCTGAAACTGCAGAGCTCTCGGCCGGGGATGTGGATGCTGCCGATCTCCATCTCGTCGATGTTGAATTCCTTCATGACCCACACAGCCCAGTGAATCACCTGGTCAGCTGTCCAGAGCAAAGGATCTGGGGAAGAGCAAGGAGGTTAGGACCCTTACGGCCACGGCTCGGGAGATTAAAGGTTTTAGTGAAGGCGTTTCTCACCGTACGGTATTCCAAGCCGAACCTGCTCCTTGCGGTAACCTTCCAACGCCGCGGCCCAGCGTGTCACCTGCTCCGACGTCTCATCGGACAGGGAGGACCGCTCTACTGCGATGAGCTGTCCCTCCTCCACCAACGTCCCGTCTTCTCCCGCCGCATCCGGGTCAATCACAACTTCTACTGTTTCTACCGGCTTCACTATTTCCAGGATGTTCAGCTTCTCCTCCCCTGGGCAAAGACAAATGCCACACATGATGATTTAGTGAAATTTAGGTTTCAGGTCAATCATGTTCAGAATTCTGGCTGAACTGGTACCTGGTTTGGCAACAATCTGCAGGCTGAGCTGGACGGTGCCGTCTGTCTTTACTCCCTGATCGAAGAGGCTGTGATCCGGGTGAAGCTGAAAAACAAAAGTAACAAATAAGTACAAAATATTTGCTTCAAAATACGAGATAATCTAATCCCACACCAATCTTACCTGAATGTCTTGTAAGCAGATGTCAAATCCATCCAGACAGAATTGGACGCGAGGCTCCAAAAGCTTCTTCAGATTGCCAATGGGCTCGTTGATGTCAATATCTTGTTGAATCAAATCAGAAGCTGTGATGGTCTGCTCCTCCATGCTGCAAATGCAAGACAATGAGAATGAAAACATGTCGGCTCTGAACATGTTTTAAGTGACCTTTTAGCTTACCCTTCTTCTAGGCATGCCTGCTTCTCCCGTTCATCTATCTCGATCTCTATCAACTCTTCTGTCTCGCTTTTAGACATCTTGATTTACAGATCCCTGGAAGACAGAGGGAATACGTTTTACTCAGATTCATTTCACTTAAAGGTTCAACACAAAAACGATCAAATCAAAACTAAAGAGAACATTAAAACAACTATCACAAAGTTGTATTTTACAAGAGAATTTATTTTAAAATCAACTGATTCATACATTTCAAAAACAACATATACAGTGCTATGACAAACCCCACTTTAGGGAACAACAATAAGTCATTTTTAGCATTCAATTTTTCAGCAACATCATTTAGATTCAAATTTGAAATAACTCTATATGTTGAACTATGGTGCCCCCTAGTGGTTCACATAATAGCTCTCCCTCTATCATGGTACTGGCAATTTATTATACGAGGGTGATACTTTTAATTGTTATTGCACCCAGTTCTGAGTACGACATCAATGAAACTTGGAGGGTTTAATTGTATGAAAGTATAACAAGGTTTAAAAACCACCAAAAACTTTCACCATGCAGCTTTTGTGGACTCAAGTCATTTGAGAAAGAGGTGAGAGAAAAGTACCAGGGACTTTTCTCTGCTTTAATGCTACATAAGGTGCTGCCCCTCTGCTACATATTGCTTAAGAGGTAAGCTGGCTGAAAAGAAAAGGCTTTTTTTTTTTTAAAAAAAAATGCAAATATAACTATCCACTGAAACTTCAGTGCCTTCAAACTTTGTCTGCATTAACTTTTATAGTCACTGTTGGATTCAAGCAGGCTGCTCTCTGAAATCAAGTCAAAATATGAATTACTATACAAGAAAGGACCAAGTTGTTAATAATAAACAAGAATTCTTTCAATTGATTTTTCTGTAGAAACTATTTTATGCCAAATCTAGAAGTAATTTATTCAGTTTGATGTTTATTAACCTACATTGAAGTTTGTCAGAGTAATGACTGCCAAATTCCTTAGCCAACAATTACAGTATGTGAAACAATGAATGCTGCTGTATTTTTCAAAACAAAACAGTGAACAAAATAAGACCAGAATGTACAATTGTAGAATTTTATGGTATGCAAGATCTTGAATTGGAAATTTGGGCTCATTTGAGACTTTTGAAGACAAAAAAAAAACAACTATGATTAAATTCAAGACTTCCTAAAAAAAATTTGTTAGCTCTGTAGAAACCCTAGCTATGAGTGTTGTGAAACACTCATTGACTTATACCTAATTTATAACTTATACCTAATTTATAGCAAACAGCAAAATTTATAGATTTATTACTTTATTATAAAGTATTAACATTTGCTCTGTAGGTAAACTTTAACAGTTTTCTAATAAACTAATTAGATTTTTTTTTTAATTTTTACAAATTTTAGTTTTATTTAGAATTTATGCAATCATATGTAGACATGGAAAAAATAATAATTGTACTGTATTTGTCACTGCAATAACGACCAATCTTTGACTCTATCTTCATCCTGTGTGACTACTCCTGTGGAAATGCATTGATCTGCAGTAACTACACATTAGTTAAGCGATTTCTCAAAAAAAAAAAAAAAAAAAAAAGGTGAATATCCTTTTGCAAATTAAAGCTTCTTCAAAATTTATACATAAAACTCAGGTATTCAACATGGTACCGAGATTGTGAATTTGTTTGCTTGTATTTGTACTTTATCTAATGGCAAAATTTATGAATAGAGAAATCAAACTTACTGCAAAAGCAGCAATAGAGTAGAATACAATTTAAATTGAATTAATAAAATCTGAAAGGTTTGGAAGATTAGTTAAAACACAAGTTTTGCACCATTGGTTGAACTATACATACATATATATATATCTCATAAACAGACCACAACCTCTCAAAGCTCAACTTTTGTCACGCAAACAACATAATTACAAGAGCAGCTACATTTTTTCCTTGCTATAGGGGCCTCTGGTCTCGCCTCCTCATTGGCCGCCTGGGACACTTCACTCCTGGCCATCGTTAGCCAAGGCGAGGTCGAGGCTGTGGGGTTCAGGGCCAACTGTTAGGCCTCGAACAACGAAACACTCTTAAACATAACTATTAGTCCCAATTAAGTGCCACATGAATGTACAAAAGTCCATTTCAGATAGCAGGCTACACGTGTGGCAACAATGGAGCGGGCCTGTGTTGGACAAGTTAGCTACAAAACAGCAGCGCGGGGCGAGGCAGCCCATTACACAACCGTCGATCCTCCGCTGCCTCCTGTGCTAAACTACGTTTGAAATAAATTAAAAACGCAGGGAGCGTTACAACTTCAGCGCGGCGACGTTAAACGACACTATAACTCTGGATGTAGAAAACTTTTAAAACGGAAATAGAATAAACGGAAACAAAACAGCATAGGGCAAATGGAAAGGAGCCGGAAATCCTGGCTAAAGGTTTACAGCGTTACAAGACTTCCTAGATCCGCCGCTCGGATCAACAACACAGCCCGCTTTTTTCACAGGAAAACTATTGCCTAAAATCCATCGTGGTGTTACCGATTTTATTCAATTAAGAGCGGTTTGTCATGAAACGAGGAAGTATGAGCTAATATTCGTTTAATTCTCTCGGGATGTGCACCTACTGTCTGTTTGTAGGGGGTCAGCGGCGGCTCAGCTTTACCTTCGGCTAACAGCTAGCGTTTCGTTTCAGCGCTTTCTGTGTTCCCAGGACGACAAAAGCTCAACGCCGGCTGTTTGTGGCAGTCTGACTTTACCCTCCGTCGGCAAGGCTGTGCTAGTTACCCGAATAGTGCTTGCCTGGACGGTGGGCGGCCTCTTCCCACTACCCTCACTATACTTTCAGCAGCTAACAGGGTTAGCTTTGCTAATTCAGCTGTAAAATAGCGGGAAGAGTCAGGGCACGACCAAACGGAACCGTCTCTCGTTACACCAACGTGTTACAGAAAACTCATCCGAGCAGATCAACTTTTTGAGAATATCGGTACCTTTTTAAAGTTCTAACTTTTTATAATCAGAAGTCCAAAATTCACCAGGTCGTGTCGTATCTTCAAGTTTTTGGGCCAACAACACAGATACAGAAACGAGGGGCGGAGACTAACCGGTAATACTGAGCTCAAAACTTGCAAACAAAATACAGGTAGTTAAAAGAGACATGTGCTTTTTTTTCTAGCTTAGCTTATGTGTAATAATTATGCATTATAAAGAGCTTCACAAGAGTGTTTTATGGCCCATTCAAATGTTTTCATGTAACAACCACACAAATTAATGTTATGTATTGGGATTTTAGTTTGCACTATTGTTTTGAGGAAAAAGAGGATGGTTTTCTGAAAGCCAAAACAAATAAGCCATGCACATATGGATTCAGCCCCACTGAGTAAATTGGTTAGTAGAACTTCCTATTTCTGCAGTCTGATCTGCATGTGTTTTTATGTCTCTATCAGCTTTGCACCTCCAAAGATAGGAGGGCTTTGACTGGTCTATTCTAAAACATTGATCTTAAAACCATTACTGTTCTGGCTGCATGTTTAGGGAGTTGTTCATCTGGAAAGTTGATCTCTTCCCAGTTTCAAGTTTTCTTACAGGACAGGCCTGCATTCATGCCATCCATCAAATCACCCATCTCGCTGTCCATTCTGAAGAACAGCATGATGACGCCACCATGATGATGATTGATCTTGGAAGCTTGAGAAAGAATCATTTTTGCTTCATGTATTGCAACATGAAAACCTAAGTAAACAAAGCACAATACATTTAAAAAGCAACATCAGGGCACATGTATGATCCTATAAGTCCATTCCAATGATTATTTAGAGTATCTTCACATACACCATGTAACACTTGGTCTGTTAAAAAAGGTAGTACAACCAACAAGCAAGGTTTAGTTTATGTTGACTATGTCACATATTGTACTAGAGACTTTTGGATGCTTCACTTCTGTAAATGTCAGGCCTCCACCTGTGTACATCTGAAGAGTATGTCTTTATGGATTCCTGCATGAATATATGGCTCTTTTTTTCAGGGAGTCATGTAAATACTCACTCTTGAAATAAAAATAAACTTGTATCAGTTTTTATGTGTTAACATCTATGTAATTTTATTTTCACAACATTGTCCATTTCTGGAATGTCTATTTTGGAACATTGTATGCACATTCACTAACTAAATAATCCTGTTCACGTTGTTGGTAATGCTCAGCCTAAATGTACATCGGAAATTTGGAAAGCACAATCAATGTAAAGAAAAATGTAAAATAAAAAAAGGATAGAAAAAGTAATCTGTGAACAGGGGTGATTAATGTATTCACAAGTTATACTCAAGCGTAGCACTACTTCAACATATTCACACTAATAAAAAGCAAAGCATCCAAGAAATTCAAGTGAAAGTAAAAATTTTAAAAAATGTATTTAATTTCTGAGTAACAGATCATAACATCTGATTTGGTATTTTGAAGCAATGTTAGACAAAAATATAAAGCTGCAGATGTTGGTATTTTAAAGATGAAAATGCTGAAAATAAAAATACTAATAATACAATTACAATATGATAATGCAGAAGAAACACTTCTCCAAGTGAAATTATTATTTTAAAACTTATGAAACTCATACTTAATGGGTAATCTATATGTACATCAGAATAAAGTACTTCCAATGACAATAATGTGTACTATAGTTTACAGTACAGAAATTGTATTTATGTAAAAAATAAAGAAAATAAACATAACTCAAGTCGAAGTATATATAATAGTGCAGTAAAAATACCGCTAAAAGTAATTTTTTTCCTGAAGGTTCCTCAATCAGTAAAAATAAGTTACTGCGATCGGATTAAAGTAGAGACAACAATGGGTTCAATAAAAAGTACATAGACACATCGAGATAAATTACATCTCACGTTATGATTGAATCATTGATTTGTCTATTTCAGAATGCTGTTTCTTTAAATGTCGTTTTATTGTGAAAATCGAATGTTGACAATGGACGTGCTTTTATTATGAAGAAAGCCTGTCGGAAGTGTACTAGTCAATGTTGCCTGATTTGAATAGCCAGGCGAGCCAAGATGGCAGAATACCTGGCGTCCATTTTTGGGACAGAGAAAGATAAGTAAGTGCTTAATAAGTGCTTGGTTGACTAATATGTATTTTTATCGTCCATGTTTTTTAAATCAGAATAGCTTTGAATATCAATGCAAAACTCACCCAGTCCTTATTGAAACGCCGTGGTATTACATTAGCCGTGGCTACTAGCGCTAGCATGCAAAATTTCGTCGCAACGCGACAGTTAGCTTTTGGTCTGAATGAGATGGTGAATGAAAAGTGCTGTTTAGGAATCATAATCTATTATTGACGAATAAAAGTGATTTAATTTAGTATTAATACTGGTTTTACTCAAGCTACTATCTCCCGGTGTGCTAACGTCAAACATTTCTTTGTTTGTAGTAGAAAAAAACGTGATGCTCGTGGTTAGCTTTTTAATAAATTAAATTATTGTGACCTCTCACTAACATCCTCTACGCACCCAAAAACTACTAATTTTAATTACTCTCTTTATTTTTGTAAATCAAAAATATTGGATATTGGTCCCCGGGTCTTTATGGTAAACATAAAAAAAAAAAATTAATATCTTCTTTTGTTGTTGTAAAACTGCAAGCAAAAATTGATGAATGAATTAGTAGTTTGTTTTTGCATGCAGTATTTACCTCTATTAAGTGGAGTAAAACTAGTATTTACTAAATCAATTTGAGCAGTTTGTCCTCAAAAGTATGAAGGCAAACGTGAATTAAGACTAAAATAATCTGTAACTAATATTAACCATGTATGATTCCATATTCAATTCCATGTTTGGACACTTATTGCAGAAGTAATGCTTCCTATAATGTAATATTGCATAAATGTGCTGTTAGACTTATGCTCTAAAAATAAGGTAACATTTATCATTATAAAAATGAAGCAGGTAGATGGATCCATTTTTTAATTTCACATTTTATTCTCTCATCATTTAGTATCTTCGTGTTAAAAAAAATAGCAATTAAACTATATTACAATAAAGTCTTAACTTTATTTAAGTATGTTTAATTTGTGTTGTCTTCTGAAGAACTCTTGTGTCTTGTTTAACTTTATTGTTTTTGCTTTATTCTTTCCAGAGTCAATTGTTCGTTTTACTTTAAAATTGGTGCCTGCCGACATGGCGACCGCTGTTCCAGATTACACAACAAGCCAACATTTAGCCAGGTAAATACTTCTTACTCACATTCTTCCACATACACAGCATGAAGTTGAGACACTTGTAACAGAACATACATTTTCCAATGTGAAATACCAGTAATAACATAACAGTGCAGGATCAGATGGTGGCTTGACAACAAAAAAAAAACAAAGCTTATAATTTGACATTAAATACAGAGCATCCAATGACCTAAAATCAACAGTGAGAAAAACTACATGGAGCATAAGGTGAAACTTTTCTATTTAGTTAAGTCTGTATTATGATAATATTACACAGTTAGATTTTGCTTTGATAGACATCACTTAAGTAGAAAGCATTTCTTGTAGTTTGATGTTTTGCTTCATGTACGGTATCTGAATGTGATTTTTATTTTTATTTTTTTTGTTTGTTTGTTTTTCAGACAATTGCCCTGCTGAATATTTACAGGAACCCCCAAAACAGCGCTCAGTCTTTGGATGGATTAACCTGTAAGTAAAAATTTAAAATGCAGTAAATGTATCTGGGGTTTTTTTTCTGCTATTTATCTTTCTGTAAGATATTAAATGACATTAAATGCCCGGGAATTAATTTATTAATTTATTCATGCTGAAGATGTTTGGTGTGAGCCTGTATTTAACTATAATGCTGTTTTCAGTGTATGGATCTAGGATATTTATATACTAAACAATGTTTTCTCTCCAAGGTTTAAAATGACAACAAAATAGACACTTCTAATGTGATAATTTGTTCTGATTCTGCATTTAACCAAATTAACCCAAAACTGGCAAAACTCTGGATTTGAAAGTTGACGTTATTTCTAAAATGCAAGTTAAACAAACTGTATCTAGTTTGAAATAATGATGCGTTTCATTCAGCAACAAGTGCTGGTTTTGCAAAAATATCACCAAATATTACCATAAAATAAAATATCACCCTACTTCCCATGTGGAAGAGGCTTTCTGCTAACATGTAGTAAACATAGTTTCAATCAATTTTTATTTAGTACTCTCTGTTGCAACCACCAGGTACCGTCAGCGACATGGAGATGCAGGAGCACTATGATGAGTTCTTTGAGGTAACTGGTGATTCATTTTCTCTGCAAAGTTTTAGAAAATTTGTTAATTATAAATCCATACAAGTAGAGCTCAAGACCTAACTCGTGATTCCTTGTTTCCTGCCACTGCAGGAAGTCTTCACAGAGATGGAAGAAAAATACGGAGAAGTTGAGGAAATGAACGTTTGTGACAACCTTGGGGACCATCTTGTGGGAAATGTTTATGTGAAGGTGAAAATTGTTCTAAAATGAACACGTATTGTTGTCTTTGCACTGCTGTGATGGTTCATTTGATGCCAACATGTGTATATATATATATATATATATATATATATATATATATATATTAAATTAGTATCTCCTTTGATTGCGTTATAGTTCCGCAATGAGGAGGATGCTGAGAAGGCTGTGATCGACTTGAACAATCGATGGTTCAACGGGCAGCCGATCCACGCGGAGCTCTCTCCCGTCACAGACTTCAGAGAGGCCTGCTGTCGCCAGTATGAGATGGGGTGAGTCCTGCATGACCCAGCAGAGCCTAAAAACGGATCTGCGCTATTACAGACGTGAAAACAACCCTTCTGGAGAGTTAATTTCTTGCACTGGGCCACAACTTGTGCTTCCTGCACCATAAGATTTAGAGGTTTTACAACCTACCAGCCTAAAATACTAAATTCATTTACATTTTTAAAACTTGCCCCCTCACATAATTCATAATGTTAGATTTTGATTATAAAATAAACTTTAACTTCTGGATGAATAAAATAAAGTAATATCAAATGATGTATAACCAGCAGGTTTTTTTTGTCTTTTCCTTGCAGTCCATTGAATTCACAAAACCCACTTTAATTTTTTTTATCGACTACAACTGCAAATGCTCTGTCATCTTTAGCTTCCAGTCTTGATTTATCAATCAAAAACAGGCCATGATCAGTTGACCTCCTGGTCCTCGATGGTGATGCTGCATTGCTCAGGATGGTTGGTCAAACAATTTCAATTCAGCCAAAAGTTGTTCCAAGTGTTGATTCATGCAGACTAAACATAAACATTGCTGATTAATTTACATTTCAATCACCAATGATAAACCCAGCTGATAAATGGTTTGAATCAGCTCATCTTTAAGAAGCAGGACATCAACATTCAGCAGTGGAGTTAGGTTTGGCTGCCTAGGGTGGTTTTGCTTAAAGAATAGTGCAACCCTATTTCTACCATTTGTTGTTTTTAGTGAACGTTTTCACTTCAGAATATCCCAAAGTTGTTAATTTTTTTTGGTGTTTATTTTAAGTGACTGTCCTTCTCTCTGCAGAGAATGCACTCGTGGAGGTTTCTGTAACTTCATGCATCTGAAACCAATCTCACGTGAACTCAGGAGAGAGCTCTATGGACGCCGCAGGAAGGGGTGAAAACCTCTCTTCCGTATTAAGACACGTTACCTGCCTCCTTGTGAAGTTGTTTTGATTTGACGGTTTTTTTCCCCCTGCTTCGTCTTTGCATGTGCAGCCGCCACCGGTCTCGATCCCGATCCAGAGACCGGGACAGAGGCCGCGGAGGAGGAGGAGGCCGTAACCATGAGCGGCGTCGGTCCAGAGACAGAGAGCGTTCAGGGCGATTCTGAGCCACAAGCATCGACCACTCAACTCTCCATCCCTGAATCCATCACTGTGTTGTTTTTTTTTTTTTTTTGGTTTTGTTTTTTTTTTTTTTAGTTTGTACCCTGCCTCATTTGGATTTATTACAAGGCAGCAGGTTTTCAAGATTTGTGAAAATAAGTTTCACCTCATTAAATTTAAAGTTTCTACTCAAAAAGGACGTGTGCTGACTCATTCGTTCTGTAACGAAACACAAGTTTTTGTGTTTTTTTTGTCCAAATTCATAATTTGTTGAGAACATTTGATTGGCTGTGCTCATATTTTTATTTTTTTCACTTTGTCCTCGTTTTCTACCCCGCGTTTTCCTTCCACATAACGTCCGGTTAATACAGCCTGCATACAGCACTCTGCAAACAGCCAGATTCTTTATCAATGTCCTTTTTTCCCTCTTTGTCATCAACATCCTGCTGAACTAATGTATTGGACATAAATGTGTTGACCGTAACATTCCTTCTTAAAAATGTATGTTGGTCTTATTCACTAATCCAAATCTCAAAATTAGCAGAAACAAATACTTGATATTTAGTGAAATAGTGAATAAATTAGCTTTTCAATTATATGAATATGCATCTGGAAATTGCCAGAAAATGACCAACACCCTGATGTTCAGCTTTGATTTGGAGCGTGGGACTATTGCTTTCATAATTTTTGATCTAATTTAATCAAAACGATAACTTTTAATAAGTAATTTTTAAGGATGGCCTGAAATTTCACCCTTCTAATATAAAACTAACAAATTTATGAATGCTAACATGAACTTTAGTCATTTAAATGGCAGTTTTGTGATGAAAGTCCGAGTGGTTTTCAAATATAGAAATATGCTGCTGACTTACAATGCATACATTATTTGGACAAAATTGTGAAATTTTAAAATGAATTTAAACATGCAAATTTATTTAAAAATGTGTTTCGTTTAGGAGTAAATGTCAAATTGATACATTTGATGCTACACATAGCTTTAAGCTTCAATTTGAGGAAAAAAAAATTATTACAATTCAGTACAAAATACACAACATTCTCTTAAGCCAGTGATGTTAAACTTGGCAAACATGAACTTCATATATTTTCTTAAATATTTTAAGATAAGGAAACCTGAAACAAAATGCCTTTGGAATTCACAGAAAAATAAAAAATAAATTGAAGAAAAACTAATATAAAGATTTTAGCATTAGGAATGTATTTTCCAAATCTGAGATTATGTGTGAGTGGCAAACCAGTATTTAATACTATATGCTGTAAACTGATCCAAAAAGAGGCATAAACGCAAGACGATTCGAAATCCTCTGAATGAAAATAATTGCAAAGTTTTTCCTTTGCGGTGCCACATGGGTGGAAATGCTGGAGGGGAGAACAGGGAGTCAGGAGCCCCCTGAATCTGAGCAGCCAAGATATTTTTACCTCACTTTCTCCCTTTGAGTGAAACCATCCTGCACAATGCAACAGTATTCATTAAATTCCCCTTCTTTAATAGAGAGTGTAAAGTGTTGAAATGCAGAAGACTTGCGTTCCCCCTATCAGTGCATGTCAGTGGTTTGGTCCCCTGCATGCAGCCTCCAAGCCCCCCCAACACACACATTGGGTCTGGGAAGGAGCCTCTTGTGTGCAGCAGCCTTTGGAAGTGTGTCAGTCGTGCCCAGCCTCCTGTGAGTATCCTCTTTCACTGCTTCACTGGAAAATAAATGATGCAGCAGAGTTTACTGAGACTTTATCTAAAACATGTGCAATTTGGTTGAATTTTATTCTCTCCATTTAGTTAGATGTTTAAAACCTGCAAGGTTGACATAGAGAGAAACCAGCTGCTTCATAAACTAGATAAACTGTTCATAGTTCTTTTTAGGTCAAATGCTACATATGTGTGTTTTATATGAATTAAAGGTGCAGCTTCAAATGCAAAAATAATTCTGATTTGCTGACTGTAACGTGAGGTTGTTAGAGTTTTAGATTAGTTATACTGCTTTCAATGATTTTGGAAACAAATGAGAACTTATTCCATACATTCAATTACAATTGAACATGTTTAAAAGAGAATGGTTTTCCAAGAACCAAACCTTGGAAATAAAGCATATACTTTGCTATTTTTAAATAATTCACTTTTATTAATAGCCATTTAATGAGCAGTATGTTGGAGCAGAGGAGAGCTCATTTTATTTGAAGACACAAAATAATCTGACGATAAATTCATCGGTTGCATTTTAAAGTTTAATGCGACGTTGTGCTGCAGGTGAGCCATGCCTTCTGTGTCTGGAAGCAAATCCTTGAAAGATGCTCAAACTCCATGCACAGATGAAGGAAACTTGCTGTACGCTGAGAAGAAGTGTCCCGTGGACGGAGTTGTTGACGTTTTCCCCGCGGCGCACAAGTCGTCTGCACTCAGAGGAGACGACTGCATCGACGACGAGGACAAATCCCACCAAACACGTGAAGAAAATGGTGCAAAAGAGGAAAAGGCAGAAGCTCAGATAAAGTGGATTCGTCCTGACTTACCCAGCAGATGCACCTGGAGGCCGGGCGCGCCGATGTCAGAGTCCCCTCACAGCCAACCACCACGGTAAGAGTCACACCAGAACTAAAATAATCTGTTGAAGGTGTCAGGAATAAAACATTCTTGTCTTTCTAATTTGCTGTGCAGTAGTCCTAATTTGAGCCATAATATAAGTTCATATTTTCACGAGAAGAAGACAATGATATAAAACAATACTGATAAATTTGAAAGCTGTTGTTTTAGGTGAGGCTCTGCTCTCTTGCAACTCCTGTTTGCCCGCATCTCAGCGTCCATAAATGAAATATATTAATGGTACATTGTGATGAAAACTGTCAACATTGTTAATAGAGTCATTCGTCTTCTGTTCGCTGCAGCATTAAGCCGCCACGAATTCTCCCCAACATCCTCGGACACATTGGATACACACCTCTGGTCCGCCTGAACAAAATCCCAAAGGAGTTTGGGTTAAAGTGTGAAATGTGTGAGTACAACATGACACAACCGCACAGGAGTCAGATCGGCTTCTAGAACGGGTTTTGAGGACCGATAAAGATTGGGAGGATGGCAGAAATGTCGTTGGATACACGTGCAACCCGAAACTTAAACCAGCCAAAAAAAGAATGACTAATCCAGTGAATACCTCAGATTCTATTTAAGTTTATGATGATAACTGAGAGGGAAATGCTCCATTTCTCTGCCTAGTTATTCTGGGGTTCTATTTAACAGGGTCACATCAGCCCTGTTTAAGCCGCTTTAACTGAACTCTGGTTCGTTTGCCTGGAAAGTCCGGTTCGTTGGCTAAGGTGTGAATGTGTAATTGAACCCGATGTGAACCACAAAAGGCAACTTTCTTCACCAACCTTTTGAAAAATGCCACTGAGTTCACCTGCGTGACTTTCAGAGAGTCAGCCCGGAGTTGAAACAACACATGAAGATGCTTTTGGAGTCGTTGACAACACAGTCGTCCTGTTAGCTTCCTGCTTACCTTTTACGCATCGAGTATCGCTCACATCATGGCCTTAAACTGGGTGCTGGTACTGTAGGGGTTTTGTTGAAGGAGGCGGTGAGGTCCAGTGGAGAGAAAGGTGAAAATGAAAGGCTCTTTGTTTCTTGGGCCAACAGAGAAAAACACACCCTCAAACAAAACGCAACGTGAAACCTGAAAACTTTCAGGATGTTTGGGAGAGAATCTCCTCTGCTGCCTCACAATTTGCTGAAAAAGAGAAGATTTTATATCACCGTGCAAAAGATTTTTTTTTGTTTTACAAACAAAATCTTCACTGAGGATTTTATGTGATAAACCAACACACAATACCTTAAAAGTGTGAAAAGGAAATAAACTATGCCAGTCTTTCCAGTTTTTAGCGAATAAAAGCCCAAAAGGTTTGTTGTGCGTTCCAACCCACCCTCTGTAACATCCAGGTATAATCCAAAGAATAGCCTTCAAGCAACAAGAGTAAATGTATCTTATCTGTGAAGGACTGAGGTTTGATAAATGATCAAACTGCATGTTTAAGACAACTAAAGAGAGCCAGGGTAAGTCTGGAGCAGCTGCCGAAATCCACGGCTCAGGTTGGATCACTAAGACATATTTAGCTCAGAAACACGTGGAGGGAGGTGCTCTGAACCAAACGTTTTGGCCTCAGAGATGACAATGACATGTCCCAAAAGACTTAAAGCTGTGGCTACAATGAGAAGTGGATCTACAAGGAATTCAATGCAGATGGATGGCACAATTTAAACAAAAAAAAGTAAACCATGTAGCTTTTCCTTTCATTTCAGACCTATGTGCTGCCTTAATCCTGTCTGAGATATATGGTGCAAGAAACACGTAAAAGAGCTTTACGTTGCAGACGTAAAGACGGAATCAAAGCTTATCTTATCTGTCACATACTAGACATAATAACATTGTTGGGTCATCATTATATTAGCTGTGATGAATTTCCAAACTATTCACCAAGAATTAATTCATCTGAGGCCTAAGCTGCTCGGGCGGCACTCAGAAGCTCTTGAGATTCAAGTAGATTCTCACAGCGTTTGAGTCTGTTTGCATGCTAACGAAAGTTGTAGTTTTCAGACTCGCTCCCCCGCTTGGACGCACTCGAGTCCCTCTGCAGCTTAAATGTAATCATGTGAGCCGAGAGCCCCAGCAGTATGTAACCCAGAATAAAAAACCCTCCTCCAAAAGAAGAGCGCCAGAAAACGAGCAGAACAATGTAGGCATTATCTGCTTTCCGTCCCTTCACAATGCTTCGTTGACCGAACCGAGGGGCTGCAGACCAATTATATACACATGCACTGGATGCTTCGCTGCATCTGACCCCGAATGTGTGCATGTCACGAAGATTGCAGTTGGCTGGTGCATGCAGCAGTTTGAGGGACGCATTGAGCGCGACATTTACCAAACAGAGACGTCCTGCCGGGTTTTCTTTGTCGATGCCACAACCAAACTTCAAGTGAACAATTTAGATTTGAAGATTAAACTGATCTTTAACTCTTCTTTGATCTCTGCCTTGATGCCTGGAACTGAAAGAAACCTGATTAAATGTTTAGCTGAAACAAAAGAAAATGTACAGCTCTGGAAATAGTTAAGAGATCACTTAAAATGATCAGTTTATCTGATTTGACTTTTTTTTTTATAGGTGTATGTTTGAGTAAAATTAACATTGTTCTTTTATTCTATGAACTGCTGGCTTTCAGGCCTCAGATAATGTGAAGAAAACTAGTTAATATTCATTTAGAAACAACAATACTAATGTTCTAACTCAGGAAGAGTTCAGAAATAAATATTTGGTGGAAAAGCCAGGAGGTTTTCAATGAGTGCAGTCGGCTCTTCATTTTGCTCCAGAGCCGTGTAAACAAAACAGGGACATAAGGATGCCCCGTGTTTATGAGACTTATTCATGTGTTTCAATTCAAGACATTCATTATGGGAAAGTTTTGAAAAAGTAACAATCTTAGCAACTTTTCCAAGTGGGATTTATTTGGGTCAGTAAAGGCAGTTTATTTGCATAGCAACTCATTACACAGATTAGAGGGGAAAAAAAACAGGTAATGGGCGTAATATACATTAAAAACACATAAAAACACAAAACACACGTTAAATATATTGAAAGAATATATTGCAAATTTACATTTTAACCTGTTTCTTATTAAAAGGTTAATCAAAATCCATGTTACTCCTTCTCTTAACTGCCCATACAGCTGCATTTCACTGCCTCCTAAAAAACAAAAACAGTTTTATTTTCACCTTTTAAAAAGAATATTTTTTAGTTCTCCTGTAACAATCAGTAATAAGGAAATCACAGTATCAGTTTTCACAATCCTACTTCTTTAATATTTGGGATAAGAACAACAACAAAAAAAAAAAAAAAGTGAAAATGACACAAAATGTTTCTCATTGTTATTTTTCTGTCTCCTGGTTTAGTTGCCAAGTGTGAGTTTTTCAACGCAGGAGGCAGCATTAAGGACAGAATCACTCTGCGGATGGTGGAGGATGCAGAGGAAGCCGGGATCCTCAAACCAGGGGACACAATCATTGAGCCCACCTCCGGTAACACAGGTACTCCCTACTGAACAAATCTTTTACCTAACTGGGATTTTATAACTTGACGTGTGTCAGCCACCGTGAACCACCGCTGTCCAACTTCTAGGAATCGGAGTTGCTCTCATAGCGGCTGTGAAAGGCTACCGCTGCATCATTGCGATGCCCGAGAAGATGAGTATGGAGAAAGTGCGTGTGCTTCCTGCATTCAGTCATTCTTCAGCAGGCTGTCGCTCGGCGCCTGCAGCTGATCTTCTCCTGTGTTGTAGGTAGATGTGCTGAAGGCTCTCGGGGCAGAAATTGTTCGCACTCCTTCATCTGCAGCTTTTGACTCGCCGGAGTCTCACATCCGGACGGCTTGGAGGCTAAAGAGTGAGATTCCCAACTCGCACATCCTGGACCAGTATCGTAACGCCAGTAACCCCCTGGCTCACTACGACACAACAGCTGAGGAAATACTGGAGCAGTGTGAAGGTCTGGTGTTCCTTTCATTTTGAAACGTGTCTATTGTGAAATGTGGACCGACAGGTCTGCTCATTTTCAGTTCTGTAAACTACATGGAGCTGTTTAATTTACAGACTGTGCAAATGACTTCATTTGCACAGTTAATCTGAGGATAAATGCAGCAGACACACAACTGAAATAACCTTTTTGGGTCATACAGTTAAATGTTCAGGGTTCAAATACTTTTGTAGGATCTTATCAATTCCAAATCCTGCAGAATATTTAATATGAAAATGTTTTTTTTTTCAATGATAAGTAATTACTTAAAGAGAACTGTGATTTTCCTTTCAGGTAAACTGGACATGGTTGTCGCTGGAGCAGGGACCGGTGGTACGCTGACAGGCATAGCTCGAAAGCTGAAGGAGAAATGCCCCAATGTCAAGGCAAAACCCACAAACCCACTCAATGACGATTTGCCAACGAACGCTGCTTTGATTTTGTCTTAGTCAACCGCAAAAAATGTAAACATTTTTCCCAGGAAACGCAGTTTTTATAAGTCTGTAAGTGCTTCCTTTGTAATGTGTTTGCAGATAATCGGCGTCGATCCTGAGGGCTCCATGCTGGTTCACTCAGAAGAGCATCAAAGTGCTCATTTCGAGGTCGAGGGCATTGGATATGACTTCATCCCCATGGTGTTGGACCGATCTGTGAGTGTTAGTGTGAATTTGGAAATGTCATGAGTTTTCAGCTGAAATACAACTTCATTTTTCTCTTCATCAAACCTCCAGCTTGTCCACCAGTGGTACAAAGCGAGTGATAAGGAAACATTTAATATGGCACGCAAACTAATAAGAGAGGAAGGCCTCCTCTGTGGTGAGTTTGGACCCCTGTTCAGCTTCGCGTGTTAGTTTTTTAAAGACATTTTGTGTTGCTTTGCCTTAATAGTTGAATTTGTTGACGATCCAGGTGGGAGTTCTGGCTCAGCGATGGCGGCAGCAGTGAAAATGGCTCAGCAGCTGGAGGAGGGACAGCGCTGCGTGGTCATCCTGCCAGACTCGGTTCGCAACTACATGTAAGAGAATAAATATTAATTCACATCTGTATTTTTGAAGTTCTAATCGTTTGTTTGTTTAGTCCTGATGACACCGTCCTTTTTCTTATAAATTACAATACACACCTTAATATTTAATTGGTCCATTGATGTACCTATTGCAAAAATGTGTACATTTTGCATGTTAAGGTGGTAATTTACTATTTATTGTAAGGCACAAACTAGTAAAGTCGAATAAAAAAAGATGATGAAAGGTTTTGTGGGATAAACTGGATCATGATGATGAATGTGGTTCAAGCTACTCTCTGGTAAATACTAAACTTTTAGTTTACTCGCTCCAGAATGAGAAAAAAAAAAAAAAACTACCTGCAGGATTTAACCTCCAGGTCAAAGTTCCTGTGCGATCAGTGGATGTGTGAGAAAGGTTTCCTGGAGAGTCCGAATGAGATCAAACCCTGGTAAGAGTGAAAAAAACAAAATCTCTCCCATTTGGATGCAACGGGTCAGCTGGACGTTTTGACGTATTTCTGTGGAAGGTGGTGGAACGTGACAGTCCGCAGTTTACAGCTCTCCAATCTGCTCACCTTTGCTCCATTACTGTCCTGCCAAAAAGTCATCAAGATCCTGAAAGAGAAGGCTTTTGACCAGGCTCCAGTCCTCAGTGAGTCTGGGTATGTTCTTTAGATTTTATTTGACTGGAATCATTTCCTCAGATCGTATTAAATCCTCGGGTATTTCATCGTTTAATAGCACAGAGGACATTAGAATCAAGTTGTGTCTTTTATGAAACTGACTCCAACTTGATTCTTCTTTTCAAAGAAAAAAAAAGAAAGTGTTTTATTTGATTATTCTTGATTCACGTGGTTCTGCAGTGAGGTCTTGGGCATGGTCACTCTGGGAACCATTCTTTCCAGTGTGCAGGATGGAAAAGTCAAACTATCAGATCCAGTCAGCATGGTGCTCTTCAAGGACTTCAGACAGGTCAGTCTGGTGGTGGAAACGCTGAATCCTCTACATCATGGACGGCGAACATGTTCATTATGACATGTTTGCTTTTAGGTTCGCCTGACGGACAACCTGGGGAAGTTATCCTTCATCCTCAAAACCCAAAACTTTGCCCTGGTGGTGGATGATCAGACCCAGCGTAAGAATTTTTTTTTTTTTTTAGCTTTTCGCTAAATTCTATTGAACCTTTATTACCAGTGAGACGTTTCTGTTTCCGTCCAGACGATGCGGCGGGTTCGGTTTGTCCGAGGCAGAACGGGTTTGGCGTTGTGACGGCGATCGACCTCCTGAACTTCATCACCGCACATGAGGGACAGGATCTCCCATAATCCTCATGTTCGCCCTCACGCAGCCAGGCAGGGAATTGATTGGAGGATTTCACCTGCTTAATTAGGTTGTTTTTAAAAAAAAAAAAAAAAAAAAAAAAAAAAAGAAGCCAGCTCAATAAAATGAAAATATTGTGAGGAATTATGCTTCATTTAGTCATTTTGTTTCATTTTTCAACATTACAGTAGATGTAAACATTCAATGGTTAGAATATGATTGAGAAGAAAACTTTATACACTTTATGGTACTTTTATATGGAGCGCCCTCGGGGACATGGGGATTTTTTTTTGTTTGTTTTGCGTCCCCTCGCAAAATGCAAAAGTATTGCGAGGGGACGCAAAAGAAAAAAAAAATCCCCATGTCCCCTAGGGGGCTCCGTACTTTTATGAAAAGTTTGTAGAAAAATTGCAGATGAAAATTTCTGATATGATTCGTTTTATATAGTTTAGGTATACACAGATTATTTAAAGTATTTACATGAGCTAAGGACTTGATGTCTGTCAGGATCAATTGAGGTATTAGCATGGGTCAAATCTTGTAATATGTAAAACATTATTGATACAATAGACACTCTTCAACTTTTTTCCATCATTAATTAACAATGGTTGGTATGTTTAAATAGGTATTGTACCATTTCTTCCAGTTTTGTTGCTATATTTGTTTTCTTTTTACTCTATTTGCCTCTGTAATGTTTACGGTTTTTTTCTTATAGATTGAATGTCTCCATCTGGTGATAAAACTTCTGCAAAGAGAATTAAGGAAGTGTGTGAATTTATGTTATTTTTCAGTTGAATTATATATAGTCAAAAAATAAACATAAGGCTGTAATTTTCCAGATTTTCTCACTTGTTCTTGAATTTCTTTGGAACATGACATGATGTGTTGCTTTGAGTTATTTCGACCTACAGGTGATGTATGTTGGAGGCAAGCTTTGTCATGTGACCAGCACACTGTGGATGAAAAGTTTGATCTTTTAAAATTGATCATACATTCATGAATCCCAAAACAGGACGGAGTGTCTCTTTGAGCCACAAGAGGGCAGCACCGTCACACCAAAGAAACCCGGAGAGCCGCATGGACAAACCTGAGTGACATTTTGAAAACTCACCTTGTATGAACCGAGCCCTGAACTTCAGGCGTTTCTAATTCAATTCAATCAGCAGTTGTTTTTCATTTTCGTCAAATTACCGCTGAAATCCTTCCTGTGATTCAGTGTGACTCTTGGGGAGAAAAGCCTCTCAAAAGATTGAATTGAAATAATCTCATTTCACTTGTCAAATATGGAAAGCTTTGAAGAGACCCTCGTAAGGCATCACTATAATCCATTTAAAATGCATCATACCCAAGTCTTATTAATTGATTAGGAGATTGTAATTGTTGTCGTATTGTTTCACATTCAATCATCTCTTTGTTTTTCTATTTTTCTTTTATCTTTTTTTATATGATTAAACTGCAAGCTTCCTGAATCAACTTTATTCTTGACGATCAGAAAACAAAGAAGGCAGCTCTTTTCTTCTTCCTGGGTCTTTGAGCGTGATAATTTTTTTAAAGTACATTTTGAGAGTAAGAAACGGCTTGCCTTGACCTTTTCTATCCATTTTCATCCATTGATAATTCAGACAAAAGGTTTTTCTTTTTAAAAAATTGCTCGTTTACTAACTTTCTGCAGCACCTAGCTGTGCTACAGTGCTTATGCTGACTTGTTGAACATAAACAGCTAATAGAGGTTTGCTTGTAAGTAACCAGCAGAACCCATAGTACTAACTAAAGAAAATAAAACATAGTAAATGCAAAGTAAAAAAGTCTGGCAACATGAAGTCGACAAAATTATCTTTAAATCTTCTTTGCTTTTTTTCCTCAAGGCCAGGAATAAAAGCTAAGTCACTGGCATCCGTTGTTCTGTGAAATGTTACAAAATGGTTCCCAAAGCTCCGGTACTCAGTACAAAACCTTCCTGGAAGTGGCCGGCCTCCCAGGATTGCTCCATAAATGCATCAGTGTCAGAAAACCTCCCTGAGTCAAGGTTACAGTTCATGATTGAACTGTTACAGTCAAATTCAGTCAATTAGAATATACCCGATGAGTCTCATTTGAACCTTTTGAAAACAACAACCTTTAAACAGATCTTAAACTTTTTCATTCTGTTTTTAAAAATAGTTTTATCTATTGGTCTGATGTAATATTCTAATTTTAAATGTCATTTTTTTTATGAACTATAAGTGGAAAATTATCACAATTAAGAGAACTAAAGTTGTGTGTATGTGATGTGTTTTACTTGGTGATAAGAGTGACTGAAGCAAATCGACTTCTCAATGCTTATCTAGGTTATCTAATGGGTCTGTAGAAAAATGGCAAATATGGCAACAATGGTTAAAACCACTTAACCAAAAGTACAGGGAATTTTAATGCTATAATCCAAGAGGAAAACCAGGATTTCATGTCTTTCTTCTCAAAACTTGAAATTCTTGTACTCCAAACTTCTCCTTGCGCTCAGACTCTGTCTCTGCTCGCTTTTGAAATGCCTTTTAGCACAGTCACCCGGCAACCTCTCAGCCAATAGAATTATAGTGTTGTACTGGGTGCATTTGCTTCCTTCTAGTGTGTGTGCCTGTGTGGCTACTATCGATTGTAGCAACCTGCGCCACCCACTGGAGGTAGGGAGAAACAACGTCAGCTTTCTGATAGTAAGTGCTGACCGAAGACAGAACTAAAGAAATAATTATTCTTTTTAAGTTACAAAAGCAGCAAATTGTAAGAAGACAAAATAGTCAAATAGCAGCAGAGGCTAACCCCCCAAAAAACATCTGCTATTTAGTAACTGTACTTTAAAAAAATTTGAAATATTGCAATCTTTGTCTTGAATTCTTCAGTGTTGATGAATCGGTGCTACCTGCATTTTCACAGCATCCTGTGTTAAGCCAGAGCCTGTGAAATTAGAGCATCATCACGCTCCCTCCCGCCGCTGACAGCCTGTGAATCATTTCCAGTGATCTGCTTGTCATCACACATCATTTCCTGATGAGGAATCGTGTCAAATAACAGCTCCGGTGTCACAGAACGCTGATTTCACATGGCGCTGATAGAAACTGCAACCATCGACTCCATTATTTACCAGAGCCTCTCCGCTGGGGCCAAACTAGTCACAGTCCAAGTGCGTCACACTGAGGAACTGTTGATGTCACGTCACGCTGTCCTTGGATGTCCTCGCCTGTCCTCTTTGCCTCACAGGACATCGCGGTCTCGTCCTGGGATGATGCTGATCTCGTCTGGTCATCTCCTCCAGTGTTCATAACGCTGAACAAAACCAGGAAAGCTGAGTTGTTGTGAAGATCTGTATCACAGAGGCGTCGCCTTGATATGTTATGTTAGACAACTGTACTCGTTTCAGGATTATTGTGATTGAGAGCAGATTCATATTTCTATCAGTTAAAGTACATCCCAGTTAATAAAGCAGCAAAACAGCCCCAGATTATCATACCACCACCACCACCACGTTTGATGATTTTTGTGAACGGCTTCTAAAAAGAATAACTTTTGTCTTTTCAGTCCACAGAATATTTTTGCCCAATGTTTTGGGAATCATCAAGACCAAATCTTGAATTTGGGTCAATTCAGGATTTAGTCTTCATGTTGTTTTGAAACTACAGCAGTTTTGGTCTTGGGATTCTTCTATGCGATTTTTGCCCATGAACCTTGACCTTATAACTTAGGCAAGTGTGGTCTGCTGTAGTTGTTACTTTGAGGTTTTTTTTTTTTTTTTTTGTGACCCTCTGGTGATGCATTCTGGGAGTAATTTTCCACTCCTGGGAAGGTTTACCATTGTTCCTTGTTTTCTTCATTTGTGGTCTCTGGAGTACCAAGACCAAATTAATAGCGTCTATCGGAAATAAAAGTTTGAAGCTTTAGAGTTGAAAGTAAAGATGAATTACAATGAGGGATGACTCAAGGCCTTTTACACAGAGTTGTAGTTTAGCAAGCCACAGCTGCAGGAAGACTTAACATTTCTGTGTAACGTGTACGTAAACAAACGCAGAAAACTCCCAGTTAGATTCTTGACTTTCTTCAGCTCCACTATATTACAAACTGGTCAGAAAGTTTTGTCTGCCAACTGAAACATGCTTCGATAATGGTTCTTTTCATATGTTTGTTGACACGATGTAATTTTCTTTTGACAGTAAAATAGTACTAACATTCTCATTGTTTTTATTTTCTTATTTTGACCGTGATCGCCTCTGTTCAGCCTGGAAGTCCAGCATGGATCTCAGGTCTCCCTAAAGAGAAAATTAAACAAGTTTTTTTTTCTGAATCAACAGGTCCTCTCAAACACCTCACACCGCTGCTGGGAGAGTGGGAGAGTTTCGCCGGCAACCACAAGGTGTGGAAATTCAGAATGACGCACGCAAAGGTCATTTTATCCAAGCAGCTTTCACCTGCAGAGGATAGCAGAAGAATTAGAGGTTAATTATTCACCTCGGGCTCCAGCCTTGGAGTACACTGATCAGCAAGCGGCGAGCAGAACGTTTCCAGGGAGTGAAGGTCATGTCAGAAAGCAAAGCGGAGCTGGAAATGTTTAGATTAGTCACAAGTTAAAAAGCATACTTTACAAATCATGTGTGAAAGAGTTTTTTTTTTTTTTTTTATGCTTATGGTATTTCTACCGACAGCCAGAAACGTCAATGTTTATCACATGAACTTCCAAATTAGGAAGACTGATAAAAAAAAAAAATCTGCATTTGTGTTTCACTCCCTTTACTCCAATAATTAAAACCCACTGTCAGTCATTTATGTTCACATGTGTTTGCGTCCCAGTGATAGATAACAATGGCTTCATTCATATGAACTATAATTGAAGTGACCCCTATGATGAATAAAACCTTTGGATTTAGTGTTCCCTCGCCCGGACGCGGGTCACCGGGGCCCCACTATGGAGCCAGGCCTGGAGGTGGGGCACGTTGGCGAGCGCCTGGTGGCCGGGCTTTTACCCATGGAGCCCGGCCGGGCTCAGCCCGAAGAGGAAACATGGGTCCCTCTTCCAATGGGCTCACCACCTATGGGAAGGGCCACAGGGGTCGGGTGCATTGTGTGATGGGTTGTGGCCGAGGGAGGGGGTCCTGGCGGTCCGATCCTCGGTTGCAGAAACTGGCTCTTGGGACGTGGAATGTCACCTCTCTGGTGGGGAAGGAGCCGGAGCTGGTGTGTGAGGCTGAGAG